>CM067359.1:36683224-36693224 GCA_034401795.1 Chaetoderma sp. LZ-2023a
TCATCGGTTATTTCTGACCAGCAAATACGACACAATGCAGATGCACGTGCGGTCACTCTTATCATTATCTTGTTCTTCATCGCTTGGTTAACATCTCAAATCTATGCTAATGTACAACACGCGAGAATTGAGAATTACAGAAAAATGAGAGACAGCATGTATTTGATGTGTATGTACATTGTTTTCAGCAATTCCACATTGAATCCTCTCGTCTACTGTTTCGCCGCAAAGACTGTACGAGATGATATTCTTAAGCTGCTCTGTCCTAGACGATACAGGGACAAAAATAAACGATAAAGCCTTCGTAATTAATATGTAACGCTTTAGATATTTAAGAAATAAAAAGGCAATGCTATTTGAAGCGATGAATACACAGTGTGAATAGCTGGATGTTTGGAAGTCATGACTCCACACACTCAAGCATTCCAGCTTAAGTCTCAATCACGAAAATAACATATACAAAGATAAGATCGGTGTGGACATCTATTCCGTCTGGGCCATAGGATCCGCACAAAACACAATGTCGGCAATGATGGTTATGTAATTATTAATTGAATTATTTATATATAGCCTATATATTTACTCTGTGAAAACCGGAGTGTTTATTTTGGATATAACCGATTTGTATTGCTATGCAACGAAGTTGTATTGCATAATTTGACGCGACTTCACTGCACTAGGAATAGGTATGTTGAGTTTATTATTTGTATGGTGAATCGAGTCTGTTGGTTAAATCGATGATCTTTGCAAATAGCATACACAATATGAGTGCAGCTTTATGTGACGTTCTTGCAAAGCCAAAATAAGACAGATGGAGGAAGAACCATGTGTCAATGATTCATAACAGGACTTGGGCATAATAGAACAAAATTAAAAGGAATCATTGCATTTGTATACAATTAACTTTTGACATTTCCCGGACTCGCAGTTGACTTTCCAAGGGAATCGCATACGTAGAAAGTGACGTCAGTTAGAATATTCTAGAAAACAACTACTTTGACAGGTGATGCAAGAAACTGGACTGACGTTGTATGGATGGTAGAGGGAGGATATATAAGCAGCCACGCAGATAGTTCTCACTTTCTTTCTTCTGTAGCTCTGGCGCCACGTCGCCCGTCAATCTCCTCCTTGGAATCCGGCGGTTCACCGCCGGTCCAACGATGCTGGTTCGCTAGCCTCGGGAATTGCTGAGGAGGGGACGGGGAACGGCATTGTTCCCGTGGGGCCGGCTGACCATTGTCACCTACAGTGAACACCACTGTGTCATCTCGGCTGTTGGTGTAGCCGGTATGATGCTGCATGGTGTTACTGATGTTCTAAAACGACATAAATCCGGCGAATCGAGGACCAGCTTATGAGAAGGGTTATACTGCCAACAATATTAGATCGTCAACACGGTAAAATATAAATGAGACGTAATGGACTGACTGTAGTTACATCTCGCCGAAGATACATATCCTATCCTTAATTATGCAATAGGTACACCTGCAAGGGAGGCACCCTAACGTGGCTAATTAATTTAATATAAATTAATGCCTCCCACGGACCAATAGATTGGATTTGCGAGAGGAAATTGCCTCGCGCGGGCCTCCGTCACAGGAAAATGCCTACATTGCCGAAGTGGAGGAGGGAGCGCAGCCGAAGCGGTCCCATTCAGACCAATGCATAATGTATATTATATTAACCTAGTGTTCTATATAGTTTTTAAACGGTGTGTGCTGTGTGTTCCATGGAGGTGGAGAGCCGGCTTCAACAAAATCTGGCTCTATCACCTCTTATACCAGATACTGCTTTAGTCGTTGCAGCATTATTTTGGTGGGCCTTCCAGAGGAACAAAGTCAACCTTTAGACATTTGGTCCAGACACATAAGGTTTGTATTGCCTCTAACGGCCTATTGTCTACTTAACATTAAAAACAGATTGTCTTCCTGGCGGATTAGTCTGGGTTGCCTTTCTTGGCACATACCCATTGGACTCCTCCCTCAGGCCGATGGTGCATACAATGTTGCCGGACGATGGGTCCAGTAAGCGGATGAGAAACTGCCACTCCACGTGTCAGCACAACCACATATAACAGAACATGGCCAGATAACACACAAAAAGTATAAGAAAGCGACGTATCTAGTTACGACGACGGCTGAGGAATCAGTTAACAGATATTGGCGACCTTCCCGGAAGGCGTGGAGAGCATAATGGGCATCTCCCAGTCACCATTGAATTAGTCTGTGAACCGCGTTCTTAGTGGTCACCAGGCATGACAAGAGCGAACCATATGAGATTCACTCCCTGGAGCTAACGTTTCGCTGCATTTAGGGTGTTGTACAGTTGCCCATGAGGTCCACTGCTAGGACGTACCTACTATACTTATGTTTGCACAGTGAATCCTACTTATGGCTGAATGACTAGCTAGGTACCATGGCGGGTACGGAGGCGTGCTTGTGAAACATCGCCGTTTGGATTCCCAGTGTCAAGAAACCTCTGAGATTTCCTGGGTCGGTGCTAACCAAACCGGCAGATGGGACTACTAGACAATTAAGTGGACCAGATGGCCAGAGGTCGTAGAAGAGACAGCTTCTCCAAAAAAGGTAATTTAGGAGGCCTTAGTTTGATGGCCAATTATGTGGATCCGGTGTGCTTACGTAGCGTGGCAGCACTGCCGGGAAATAGACCTTACAATAAAACAGCACTCCTTCATTTGAGCAGTTGTCCCTAGCTACTCTATCCTAACAAAATACCTGAGCTTAGCACTAGTTAGGATTAGTCGCTGCATCCCAGGCCGTTGGGCATGGGAGACTACTCGAGTGAAATTATGTTGCCGTATATTAGGAAGTTTAAATATCTGTGTGTTAATGTAGCGAGTTAGTTTTTTGGTTTAAGTGTATGCGCATTTTAGTAAAAATATATAACTATTTAACCATAACCCAAAAAGATAACAATAATGGAAAATAGACAGTGAAAATACTTAAACGCCGCTCGCCGTGTCTATACAAAGACATTGTAATAAGGCCAGACTGGCCTACAGTGCCTACTTTTAATCAGCGCTACACATGAAAAAGAAATAACTCTACTACATTAAAGATAAGCACCTATTAGTCATCAGCACAAGTCTGTTCTTATAACACAAAAGTTCATTAAGCGCCTGCTGAGTCATCAGCACACTTATAAATCTGTTGACGAAGTTGATGTGGGCGCCTGTTAGTCATTAGCGCAAGGAAACATCCGTGGTCGAGACGCCGTTTGGTCATCAGCGCATGTGGGCGTCTGTGAGCGAAGTGAACAACTATAGTCCTGATTTAAGCATGTGTTGGCATCAATGGACTTATTGACAGTAGACATATTATAATCGGTGTTATGGGCACTTCAAAGTTATTGACACTTATAACATAATAAACAGTTCAATTTGCAGCTCTGTATATGTACCATAACTTGATACTAGTGAAAGTAGCCTGCATTGATGGAGAGGCTGGTGATAGGCTTACGGCACAAGATGGACGATCCATGCTATCTAGCTCACTGATAGCATAGAGAGCAATGTTCCCTGGCAATGACGAAACGTTAAAACATAGTACACCTAGAAATGTGCTTCATTTTGGTCTCCACTAATTAGGTTCGGCGAGCCATCAGACAGATCACCCGCACCATATGCCGAGTGTGGCCGAAACCCCGCACATACTCCGAGGTGTTCCCACTAGTTGGTGTTTGGGCAACCTGATTTTAGAATTTGGTTTATTAGACTCCCCCCACACCCCCACACCCCCACCCCGCCGGCCTAAGCACCCCCCCCCCACCCCCTGTCAAAAACTGGAGTACGGCGACGTGGATGTAGTGCCGGAGTGGGGCACAAGTTCGAGTTGATTACTTTGGTGCGGGTTGTCAAAGGACGCGGTCGACATAGTAGGCTGATTGAATGACTGCACACTCCATTACTTTCTTAATGACTGACTATTACAGAATCTATCTAGGCTGGTTTTATTTCAGTCTATTATTGGTAATTGCAGGGCTCAGGCACGGTTCACGCTCTCTGGTTAGGTAGTCCTGAGTGCTAGCCATTACATCAAGCCGCCTCCTCATCTGACGACTGACGATTACAGAAGTTATTGGTTTAGTTGGCGTCTATCGAGTCCCTGATTCCAGGTCCCATTCACGCCATTCTATGCTGGTTTTATTTCAGTCTATTATTGGTAACTTTCCCAGTTTTTACACTAGTACCCATTTATACTCCTGGGTGGAGAAAGGCAACGAGGAGTGAAGGAGATTGCCTATGTTTCCAGCGTTCGTCAGTTAGCCGAACAGAGACGCAATCACAGCTCTGCTCGTTACCGTCTGAGCTACCGCCTCCTCACGAATACGTGTGTGTGTTGTAATATTTAAGGCGTTTATATGCTAGTTCCCAATGCTAGGGTCTAGACTCATGCCTGGCCTTTATGGTTTCTCTTGAATTCTTGTGAATTCTTGTGACGTCGGTTTGTGCATTAGCTTGTGTCTCTGTGTGTGTGTGTTGATCGTTGTCTCTCGATTTTGCCTCATGTTGCTGTTCTTGTCCATGGCTTTTCTGTTGCTCGTCATGCTTGGGCGTGGGTGATGGGGATGGCCTAACTTGGACCTAACGGGGGTGGGGAAGGGATGGGGTAGGTGGTGAGTCGGGGGTGGGGGGTGGAGTAGGTGTGTACGGTCTTATGACCAGATGTACCCATCAAAATCAAAACTCAGACTCTCCGAATTTAATGTTGTTAAGGATAACATTCATTGGACTGAAAACACAGCTAACTCTATGTATTCTGCATGGCTTAAATTCCTAGATTTAAACTAGACAGGGGCCAAGGTAACATCCGCCCGGAAACAGGACTGGGCAGTAATATTGTCAAGCTAACTGGCTCCCCATTAGGTGAAGCAGAGCAGTCACTGCTCAATTTTGGTCTTACATTTCCCAACACCAAAACCTAAAACAGGTTTGGATGCTCCTTTAGATAATGGCTGTATGGAAACATCTGAATTTAGTCACCGTATTAAGTTAGCAGACTTCTTTCGTAACTCTAATAGTAACATTCTACCATTCATTGAAAAAACTGGCTGTGCACCAAGCATAAAACTCCTGGACCCAGCGATTGGTGAAAGCATAGAACTCTTTTCAGAGCGTGTTAAAAATTCTGCATTCCCTAATGATCAACCAAATTTACCCTATGAGGAACGCCAGGCTTTAATTGAATTGTCTAAAAGCAGCGAAATTGTCATCAAACCTGCAGATAAAGGGTCTGCAACTGTAATAATGCTTAAAGATAACTATAAACGTGAAGCACAACGACAACTTAGTAACCCAAAGCATTACCAGAAACTAAGCAAACCACTTTGGCAAAATAATTGCAGCAAATTTAATGAGATTCTTCAAAAATTGGTCGATAGCAAGAAGATCACCGAAAAGCAACCTAAGTATCTCTTTGCTAAGCTTGAGTCCAAACCACGGACTTTCTATCTTTTGCCAAAAATTCATAAACCCATAGATTCGTGGTTGGACCCAATGTCACCGCCCGGGCGACCTATAATCTCTGATTGTGGCCCAGAATCATACAGAATCAGTGAATACATCGATTACCATCTACCGCCAATAGCAAATAGATACCCCAGCTTCTTGAAAGATACAGAAGACTTCTTATCACAGGTCTCTGAGACCTGGATACCTCCAAATTCATTCTTGGTCACGCTTGACATCGATGCTATGTATACAAACATTGACATCCAGAAGGGTATAAATTCTATCCGTAAAACATTCGTGAACTACCCAGACACCAACAGGCCAGACAGAGAAGTAATAGCTCTATTAGAGCTGAGTCTGAAAGGCAATGATTTTGAATTCGATGGCGAAATTTACCAACAAATTTGCGGCTGCGCAAGGGGCAAGCGCTTTAGCCCATGTTTTGCCAATATTTACATAGCAGAGTGGGAGGAGGAAGCGTTAGAAAAGTGTCCAAAACAGCCCCTCATTTATCGCAGGTACCTTGATGACATTTTCATGATTTGGCAACACACAAAGGCAGAGTTTGATGAATTTTTCGAAATTCTGAAAAATCACGATCCGAATATCAAATTAAAAGCAACCATTGACGAGATGTCTGTAGATTTCCTGGATGTAACTGTATATAAAGGTCTAAAGTATGAAACAACTGGCTACTTAGACTACAAAGTGTATTTCAAACCAACCGATTCGCATCAACTATTGCACAAAAAATCTTTCCATCCACCGCATACTTTTAAAGGAATAGTAAAATCACAAATTATCCGTTTTCACAGGAATTCGAGTGATAGGAAAAACTTTGAAGAAGCGTGCTCTACCCTATTCTAAGCCCTCAAACCACGAGGTTACCCCTCACGATTCTTGCGCAAAATCAAATCTGAAACATTGGACGGCTTGGAAACCATTCCAGATAATGCCTCAAATCGTCGGCCTACACAAATTTCTCACAATTGTCCGATTATAGGTGTAGGCGAATCTCGCAAATGCGGAAAGAAAAGGTGCAAGTTAGATGAATTTCTCCCAAACCAGAATACTTTCACGAGCTTTCAGAACAAAAGCAAGTTCCAACTTCAGTCTAATCTAGATTGTGACTCTGAAAATGTTATTTATCTAATTTCATGCAAATTGTGCCAAAAACAGTATGTCGGCGAAACCAAATTTCCATTAAGATGGCGGGCAACTCGACACCTTTCAGATATTAGGCTAGAGGAAGACACACATGTTTCCGAACATTTTAATCTTCCTGACCATTTAGTCCTTCGTGACTTTGAAATTATGCCGATTGAACAGCCACCCCTTTCAGATACTGCAGAAGAAACTGATAAACAAAGAAAACTTCGAGAATCGTTTTGGATTAAAGAACTCGAAACACAGTGGCGAAGGGGAATAAACTCGGACCCAGGCTTATCTGATCAACGTGACAAAATTCCATTCATTCTGACCTATAATCGGAAAAACGTTGAAATTTCCAAAATCTTGAAAGATGAGTATCAAAACCTACAGGAGAAACTGAAACAAACCTTTAACAAGCGTCCAGTAATTGCGTTTAAGAAAAATCCGAATCTACGTGACATCTTGGTAAAAGCAAAACTCAAATAGATATCCAGAATATCCATCTCAATCATTCAACATTAACCCTTGCATGATGGTCAGCCAAAAAGCTCAATTTAGTGATCTTGGGCAATGTCCATTTGCTGGCGGGGATTGGAGTATTTTTTTAAATTTACCGCTGTAATGACTGGCTCGGGAACCGAGACAGTCGCTCCAGTGGCATATTCTCAGGAATGACCTTGTCTGTGCCTGCAAATGTACATTGAATAAGTAAGCGAATATTTGGATTTTACAGAACAAATTGAACGAGTAAAGGGTTAACATTAATGCCATATGGCTTTCCTCAAACAAAATGACAAATCTCAGGCAGTAAGATAAACCAAAATATCTTAAATTTTTGAATTTTTTCAATTATTGAAGATTCTGAGCCAGTGCGTTGACAATATTGACTACTACTACTACTACTACTACTACTACTACTACTACTACTACTACTACTACTACTACTACTACTACTACTACTACTACTACTACTACTGTTGCTGCTGCTACTGTTGCTGCTGCTACTACTACTACTACTACTACTACTACTACTACTACTACTACTACTACTACTACTACTACTACCACTGCTGCTGCTACTGTATTTTGAAATTATATATTGTAGGCATGTATATTCTCTATATCTACACTAACACTCGCCATAATGTATTGAGTAGAAAGACATGAAAGACATAGGCTTACAATTCGTACACTTCATTAACATTCCCGGCTTCATGCCAGAGTATTCTCTGTCAATTATGCGTGTGACGTCAGCCCCCCCCCCCCCTGTATGTAACGTAATGGACCTTTCCAGTGTATCCATCAATCATGACGTCATAATCAACTACGTAACGTGTAGGATGACGTAATAATCAATGACGTCATGCGTGACGTAGATAGGTTCGGACTAAGCGTTGTTGTACGAAGTGTGTGTTTTTACTACGTAATAAACATAGCTGCCGCCATAGGCAGCAACAGCACCCGGTCAAATTAGTTTCAAAATATTCAACAGCTTATCTGTATAGTTTTCTGGAAATTGATATTCAGAGAGTGCAGGGACAAATCGATCCTAACACGGTCAAGGCGTGGGTGAAGCTTTGCTAGAGATGGGCGGAGCGTGGCTGAAACATGATTCTGCCATTGATTATGACGTCATATTCTTGAGTGTCAGAGTGGATCCCTCTACTGGTAAAGTGATACATATGAGCTGTAAGTGGAAATGTTTGTACCAATACAAAATTCAACAGCTTTTTTGTAAGGTTGTTTTTATATTGAAACATTGGACTTTCAAGTGGTACGTTAACGTGTTTAACATGAAATAGCAGATATAAAGACCAACTTACAATACAAGAAAACAGAATTGACGAGGATTTATTTCTGCCAATGTATGATATGCTCAACAGTTTACTTGTATGGTTGCCTTGAAGGTAAGATTCCTAGACTTGGGTGTTGACTGTATTAATTGAGGCATATCTTCATTCAGTGGCCTGTTTTAATGAACCCTTATTCAACACCCCGATAAGATGTTCATAATAAAAGTGTCAAATGTATAAATCTGTGACTATCTTATACAACACGTCTTCCTGAACGTGTTACGTATTACATGCGCCTACACCCGCCCCAACTCAAACCAACCCACACCAACCATCTCCTAATATTGGCATATACATTCTCAAGACTGTTTAATAATAAAAATTGCTTAAAATGAATGAAAACTACAACTTGTCAATGGCCATATCTATGGAGCCCATATTTAGTCTCCCCACCCCCACCCCACCCCACCCCCACCAACACCCCACACCCTCCCAACCCCTATACTAGCGCCCCACATGCCCCCATTTTAATGTAGAACATTGTTGTCGCTTTTAAAGTTGGCGTTCTGTAATAAAGGCTTCTTATTTTGCTATCTTAAGCCAGCTGAGCACTACAGTATCATTACACATTCTTACATATACCACCGGTCTTTAGTACACTAAGCTTTCCATATTAAATATTCGCAGGTACGTCTATTAGTGAAATCACATTTGCAGAGACGACAGGAAGATGCCCAATATGACTGGACTAATTAACCCGAATCTCACTGGTATTAATGAATCATACAATGTTGGCCTGTACCTAAGGTTCGCAAATATACCCAGTTTCATGTATAGAGAATTAACTGTCACTTACAATCTTGCTGGAGTCCTGTTTAACACAATTCTAATCACGTATTTTATAAAATTACGCAAATATCAGTCACCTACGTTTATGCTACTGACCAGCTTGGCCTACATGGACCTCATTTCGTGCTTATCCGCGGCGTCGTGGGCAACATTTCTCTTTCCAACGATGTCAATACCAGAAATTGGTCTCGGATGTCAAATCTTCATGTTCTTCGGAATGGTGTCTGTATCTGCCAGTGAATACCATCTTGTGTTCTTCGCCGCTCTCCGATTTTACCAACTCGGATTTCCACTGGCAGCGAGAGCAAAATTGACCAGTACATTTGTCCTCAAAGTGTGTTTAATTATTGTGATTGCAGCCACTGGGTATATGATGCCACTGGTTATTCTGTATGGCACAAAGTCCGTCGTAATGGATGACAAGCACGTGACCATTTGTACATTGAGCGGTGGTAGATATGCCTATGACCTTACTTATCTAATTCTTAACACAGTGGTCCCATGTACTACTATTATAGGACTGCATATAGCCAAATACATAGTGGTATGGCGGTCACGGTCATCGGTTATTTCTGACCAGCAAATACGACACAATGCAGATGCACGTGCGGTCACTCTAATCATTATCTTGTTCTTCATCGCTTGGTTACCATCTCATATCTATGCTAATGTACAACACGCGAGAATTGAGAATTACAGAAAAATGAGAGACAGCATGTATTTGATGTGTATGTAC
>CM067359.1:36698224-36835724 GCA_034401795.1 Chaetoderma sp. LZ-2023a
ACTATAATGAACAACTTGGTAGTATTAGAACTGAAGTAGTCCTCACACAGGCAATGCCACATTTAGACCTAGGTCGTGCTAAATCCAATGCTATACGCTGGGCAAAAAACAATTATAATAGAAAGCTCGACATTAATGCGATTAGTTCTTTTTACGATTTTGTGCGACCGATTGATCCATCTCAGCAACCAATTCAAAATCTCGCACAAGCCAAACCTCTGGTCATGATACCAACTGTGGCCCCACAATCACAAATGAAAAAACGCCTCAGATCACGTGAAACTTCGCCGCAAGTCACAAAACGAGTAGACAATAAGATCTCTCCATTGCTACCATTAGATTCTGGCCCTAGAGATATGCTATTTGAAGCATCATTAATCCCACTACCTGACTCTCCACTAGGCAATCTAAATGACCCAAACGAATATCCGCCCTTGCCACAGAGGGAAAGGGTTAATGGTAGCAAATCTGGTCCACGGACTGGCGCTACTCAGAAATCCCCTCAGAGCAGTCAACCATCGGGTCTCAAGACCCCATCCCCAACAGGGAAACTGCTACAGCCCAGCTTCTCTCCAACTCCAGGTCCAAGTAATGCACCGGAGGTGCGTCCTATTAAATTTGCAAATAGACCCAAACAACCCACCATGTTGGAGAGAAACATTTTTTGGAAATTTCGTCATGAAATCGAAAACAAAATTGACTGGCGACTACCTGTTCTCACGAACAAAGTACTCATCTTTGGAGCTTCGAACCTGAGTCGCATTAATGTTGAGCCCCACCCTGAAACGCAAGTTGCCTGCTACACAGGAGCTAAATTGTGTCATGCTAGAGGAATACTTCAAAAGTACACTGGATCATTTAAACCAGAGAAAATAGTGATTAACATTGGTATTAATGATATGAATGAACCCATCTCTAGTTCAAAACATAGATTAATGCTGCTTTTCAGTGCAATTAAGTCCAAATTCTCCAAGACTGTGATTTACTTCGCAAAACTTAACTACTTAAGTTGGTTGAAAGCTCAGCAGAGGTTGGCGATTCAGTCCCTCAATTCGACGGCTGAAACATCAAAATCTGTGACTGTCATTCCTGCACTCAGACTCTCCGAATTTAATGTTGTTAAGGATAACATTCGTTGGACTGAAAAGACAGCTAACTCTATGTATTCTGCATGGCTTAAATTCCTAGACAGGGGCCAAGGTAACATCCGCCCGGAAACAGGACTGGGCAGTAATATTGTCAATCTAACTGGCTCCCCATTAGGTGAAGCAGAGCAGTCACTGCTCAATTTTGGTCTTACATTTCCCAACACCAAAACCTAAAACAGGTTTGGATGCTCTTTTAGATAATGGCTGTATGGAAACATCTGAATTTAGTCACCGTATTAAGTTAGCAGACTTCTTTCGTAACTCTAATAGTAACATTCTACCATTCATTGAAAAAACTGGCTGGGCACCAAGCGTAAAACTCCTGGACCCAGCGATTGGTGAAAGCATAGAACTCTTTTCAGAGCGTGTTAAAAATTCTGCATTCCCTAATGATCAACCAAATTTACCCTATGAGGAACGCCAGGCTTTAATTGAATTGTCTAAAAGCAGCGAAATTGTCATCAAACCTGCAGATAAAGGGTCTGCAACTGTAATAATGCTTAAAGATAACTATAAACGTGACGCACAACGACAACTTAGTAACCCAAAGCATTACCAGAAACTACTTTGGCAAAATAATTGCAGCAAATTTAATGAGATTCTTCAAAAATTGCTCGATAGCAAGAAGATCACCGAAAAGCAACATAAGTATCTCTTTGCTAAGCTTGAGTCCAAACCACGGACTTTCTATCTTTTGCCAAAAATTCATAAACCCATAGATTCGTGGTTAGACCCAATGTCACCGCCCGGGCGACCTATAATCTCTGATTGTGGCTCAGAATCATACAGAATCAGTGAATATATCGATTACCATCTACAGCCAATAGCAAATAGACACCCCAGCTTCTTGAAAAACACAGAAAAACACAGAAGACTTCTTATCACAGGTCTCTGAGACCTGGATACCTCCAAATTCATTCTTGGTCACGCTTGACATCGATGCTATGTATACAAACATTGACATCGAGAGGGGTATAAATTCTATCCGTAAAACATTCGTGAACTACCCAGACACCAACAGGCCAGACAGAGAAGTAATAGCTCTATTAGAGCTGAGTCTGAAAGGCAATGATTTTGAATTCGATGCCGAAATTTACCAACAAATTTGCGGCTGCGCAATGTTTTAGCCCATGTTTTGCCAATATTTACATAGCAGAGTGGGAGGAGGAAGCGTTAGAAAAGTGTCCAAAACAGCCCCCTCATTTATCGCAGGTACCTTGATGACATTTTCATGATTTGGCAACAAACAAAGGCAGAGTTTGATGAATTTTTCGAAATTCTGAACAATCACGATCCGAATATCAAATTAAAAGCAACCATTGACGAGATGTCTGTAGATTTCCTGGATGTAACTGTATATAAAGGTCTAAAGTATGAAACAACTGGCTACTTAGACTACAAAGTGTATTTCAAACCAACCGATTCGCATCAACTATTGCACAAAAAATCTTTCCATCCACCGCATACTTTTAAAGGAATAGTAAAATCACAAATTATCCGTTTTCACAGGAATTCGAGTGATAGGAAAAACTTTGAAGAAGCGTGCTCTACCCTATTCTAAGCCCTCAAACCACGAGGTTACCCCTCACGATTCTTGCGCAAAATCAAATCTGAAACATTGGACGGCTTGGAAACCATTCCAGATAATGCCTCAAATCGTCGGCCTACAAAAATTTCTCACAATCGTCCGATTATAGGTGTAGGCGAATCTCGCAAATGCGGAAAGAAAAGGTGCAAGTTAGATGAATTTCACCCAAACCAGAATACTTTCACGAGCTTTCAGAACAAAAGCAAGTTCCAACTTCAGTCTAATCTAGATTGTGACTCTGAAAATTCTATTTATCTAATTTCATGCAAATTGTGACAAAAACAGTATGTCGGCGAAACCAAATGTCCATTAAGATGGCGGGCAACTCGACACCTCTCAGATGTTAGGCTAGAGGAAGACACACATGTTTCCGAACATTTTAATCTTCCTGACCATTTAGTCCTTCGTGACTTTGAAATTATGCCGATTGAACAGCCACCCCTTTCAGATACGGCAGAAAAAACTAAACAAAGAAAACTTCGAGAATCGTTTTGAATTAAAGAACTCGAAACACAGTGGCCAAGGGGAATAAACTCGGACCCAGGCTTATCTGATCAACGTGACAAAATTCCATTCATTCTGACCTATAATCGGAAAAACGTTGAAATTTCCAAAATCTTGAAAGATGAGTATCAAAACCTACAGGAGAAACTGAAACAACCCTTTAACAAGCATCCAGTAATTGCGTTTAAGAAAAATCCGAATATACGTGACATCTTGGTAAAAGCAAAACTCAAATAGATATCCAGAATATCCATCTCAATCATTCAACATTAACCCTTGCATGATGGTCAGCCAAAAACGCTCAATTTAGTGATCTTGGGCAATGTCCATTTGCCGGCGGGGATTGGAGTATTTTTGAAAATTTACCGCTGTAATGACTGGCTCGGGAACCGAGACAGTCGTTCCAGTGGCATATTCTCGGGAATGACCTTGTCTGTGCCTGCAAATATACATTGAATAAGTAAGCGAATATTTGGATTTTACAGAACAAATTGAACCAGTAAAGGGTTAACATTAATGCCATATGGCTTTCCTCAAACAAAATGACAAATCACAGGCAGTAAGATAAACCAAAATATCTTAAATTTTTGAATTTTTTCAATTATTGAAGATTCTGAGCCAGTGCGTTGACAATATTGACTACTACTGCTACTACTACTACTACTACTACTACTACTACTACTACTACTACTACTACTACTACTACTACTACTACTACTACTACTACTCCTACTACTACCACTGCTACTGCTACTGTATTTTGAAATTATATATTGTAGGCATGTATATTCTCTATATCTACACTAACAATCGCCATAATGTATTGAGTAAAAAGACATGAAAGACATATGCTTACAATTCGTACACTTAATTAACATTCCCGGCTTCATGCCGGAGTATTCTCTGTCAATTATGCGTGTGACGTCAGCCCCCCCCCCCCCCCCCTGTATGTAACGTAATGGACCTTTCCAGTTTATCCATCAAGCATGACGTCATAATCAACTACGTAACGTGTAGGATGAGGTAATACTTAATGACGTCATGAGTGACGTAGATAGGTTCGGACTAAGCGTTGTTGTACGAAGTGTGTGTCTTTACTACGTAATAAACATAGCTGCCGCCATAGGCAGCAACAGCACCCGGTCAAATTAGTTTCAAAATATTCAACAGCGTATCCGTATAGTTTTCTGGAAATTGATATTCAGAGAGTGCAGGGACAAATCGATCCTAACACGGTCAAGGCGTGGGTGAAGCTTTGCTAGAGATGGGTGGAGCGTGGCTAAAACATGATTCCGCCATTGATTATGACGTCATATTCTTGAGTGTCAGAGTGGATCCCTCTATTGGTAAAGTGATACATATGAGCTGTAAGTGGAAATGTTTGTACCAATACTATGTAGTGGTTACATCAATCATGGAGTGCTAACCCTTTAACCCTCATAGACCAGAAACGGAACATTCCTTTTGACGTACAGAATATAATGTTGAATATTTTGAAAAAGACAAAAAGAGCTCCCAGTCAAATTAATTTCGAAAAATTCAACAGCTTTTTTGTAAGGTTGTTTTTATATTGAAAGATTGGACATTCAATTGGTACGTTAACGTGTTTAACATGAAATAGCAGATATAAAGACCAACTTACAATACAAGAAAACAGAATTGACGAGGATTTATTTCTGCCAATGTATGATATGCTCAACAGTTTACTTGTATGGTTGCCTTGAAGGTAAGATTCCTAGACTTGGGTGTTGACTATATTAATTGAGGCATATCTTCATTCAGTGGCCTGTTTTAATGAACCCTTATTCAACACCTCGATAAGATGTTCCTAATAAAAGTGTCAAATGTATAAATCTGTGACTATCTTATACAACACATCTTCCTGAACGTGTTACGTATTACCCGCGCCTACACCCGCCCTAACTCAAACCAACCCACACCAACCATCTCCTAATATTGGCATATACATTCTCAAGACTGTTTAATAATAAAAATTGCTTAAAATGAATGAAAACTACAACTTGTCAATGGCCATATCTATGGAGCCCATATTTAGTCTCCCCACCCCCACCCACCCCACCCCCACCCACACCCCACACCCTCCCAACCCCTATACTAGCGCCCCACATGCCCCCATTTTAATGTAGAACATTGTTGTCGCTTTTAAAGTTGGCGTTCTGTAATAAAGGCTTCTTATTTTGCTATCTTAAAGGCAGCTGAGCACTACAGTATCATTACACATTCTTACATATACCACCGGTCTTTAGTACACTAAGCTTTCCATATTAAATATTCGCAGGTACGTCTATTAGTGAAATCACATTTGCAGAGACGACAGGAAGATGCCCAATATGACTGGACTAATTAACCCGAATCTCACTGGTATTAATGAATCATACAATGTTGGCATGTACCTAAGGTTCGCAAATATACCCAGTTTCATGTATAGAGAATTAACTGTCACTTACAATCTTGCTGGAGTCGTGTTTAACACAATTCTAATCACGTATTTCATAAAATTACGCAAATATCAGTCACCTACGTTTATGCTACTGACCAGCTTGGCCTACATGGACCTCATTTCGTGCCTATCCGCGGCAGCGTGGGCAGCATTTCTCTTTCCAACGATGTCAATACCAGAAATTGGTCTCGGATGTCAAATCTTCATGTTCTTCGGAATGGTGTCTGTATCTGCCAGTGAATACCATCTTGTGTTCTTCGCCGCTCTCCGATTTTACCAACTCGGATTTCCACTGGCAGCGAGAGCAAAATTGACCAGTACATTTGTCCTCAAAGTGTATTTAATTATTGTGATTGCGGTCGCTGTGTATATGATGCCACTGGTTATTCTGTATGGCACAAAGTCCGTCGTAATGGATGACAAGCACGTGACCATTTGTACATTGAGCGGTGGTAGATATGCCTATGACCTTACTTATCTAATTCTTAACACAGTGGTCCCATGTACTACTATTATAGGACTGCATATAGCCAAATACATAGTGGTATGGCGGTCACGGTCATCGGTTATTTCTGACCAGCAAATACGACACAATGCAGATGCACGTGCGGTCACTCTTATCATTATCTTGTTCTTCATCGCTTGGTTAACATCTCAAATCTATGCTAATGTACACCACGCGAGAATTGAGAATTACAGAAAAATGAGAGACAGCATGTATTTGATGTGTATGTACATTGTTTTCAGCAATTCCACATTGAATCCTCTCGTCTACTGTTTCGCCGCAAAGACTGTACGAGATGATATTCTTAAGCTGCTCTGTCCTAGACGATACAGGGACAAAAATAAACTATAAAGCCTTCGTAATTAATATGTAACGCTTTAGATATTTAAGAAATAAAAAGGCAATGCTATTTGAAGCGATAAATACACAGTGTGAATAGCTGGATGTTTGGAAGTCATGACTCCACACACTCAAGCATTCCAGCTTAAGTCTCAATCACGAAAATAACATATACAAAGATAAAATCGGTGTGAACATTTATTTCGTCTGGGCCATAGGATCCGCACAAAACACAATGTCGGCAATGATGGTTATGTAATTATTAATTGAATTATTTATATATAGCCTATATATTTACTCTGTGAAAACCGGAGTGTTTATTTTGGATATAACCGATTTGTATTGCTATGCAACGAAGTTGTATTGCATAATTTGACGCGACTTCTATGCACTAGGAATAGGTATGTTGAGTTTATTATTTGTATGGTGAATCGAGTCTGTTGGTTAAATCGATGATCTTTGCAAATAGCATACACAATATGAGTGCAGCTTTATGCGACGTTCTTGCAAAGCCAAAATAAGACAGATGGAGGAAGAACCATGTGTCAATGATTCATAACAGGACTTGCGCATAATAGAACAAAATTAAAAGGAATCATTGCATTTGTATACAATTAACTTTTGACATTTCCCGGACTCGCAGTTGACATTCCAAGGGAATCGCATACGTAGGAAGTGACGTCAGTTAGAATATTCTAGAAAACAACTACTTTGAGAGGTGATGCAAGAAACTGGACTGACGTTGTATGGATGGTAGAGGGAGGATATATAAGCAGCCACGCAGATAGTTCTCACTTTCTTTCTTCTGTAGCTCTGGCGCCACGTCGCCCGTCAATCTCCTCCTTGGAATCCGGCGGTTCACCGCCGGTCCAACGATGCTGGTTCGCTAGCCTCTGGACATGCTGAGGAGGGGACGGGGAACGGCATTGTTCCCGCGGGGCTGGCCGACCATTGTAACCTACAGTGAACACCACTGTATCATCTCGGTTGTTGGTGTAGCCGGTATGATGCTGCATGGTGTTACTGATGTTCTAAAACGACATAATTCCGGCGAATCGAGGACCAGCTTATGAGAAGGGTTATACTGCCAACAATATTAGATCGTCAACACGGTAAAATATAAATGAGACGTAATGGACTGACTGTAGTTACATCTCGCCGAAGATACATATCCTGTCCTTAATTATGCAATAGGTACACCTGCAAGGGAGGCACCCTAACGTGGCTAATTAATTTAATATAAATTAATGCCTCCCACGGACCAATAGATTGGATTTGCGAGAGGAAATTGCTTCGCGCCGGCCTCCGTCACAGGAAAATGCCTACATTGCCGAAGTGGAGGAGGGAGCGCAGCCGAAGCGGTATATGCCCCATTCAGACCAATGCATAATGTATATTATATTAACCTAGTGTTCTATATAGTTTTTAAGTGGTGCGTGCTGTGTGTTCCATGGAGGTGGAGAGCCGGCTTCAACAAAATCTGGCTCTATCACCTCTTATACCAGATACTGCTTTAGTCGTTGCAGCGTTATTTTGGTGGGCCTTCCAGAGGAACAAAGTCAACCTTTAGACATTTGGTCCAGACACATAAGGTTTTTATTGCCTCTAACGGCCTATTGTCTACTTAACATTAAAAACAGATTGTCTTCCTGGCGGAGTAGTCCGGGTTGCCTTTCTTGGCACATACCCATTGGACTCCTCCCTCAGGCCGATGGTGCATACAATGTTGCCGGACGACGGGTCCAGTAAGCAGATGAGAAACTGCCACTCCACGTGTCAGCACAACCACATATAACAGAACATGGCCAGATAACACACAAAAAGTATAAGAAAGCGACGTATCTAGTTACGACGACGGCTGAGGAATCAGTTAGCAGATATTGGCGACCTTCCCGGAAGGCGTGGAGAGCATAATGGGAATCTCCCAGTCACCATTGAATTAGTCTGTTAACCGCATCTTAGTGGTCACCAGGCATGACAAGAGCGAACCATATGAGATTCACTCCCTGGAGCTAACGTTTCGCTGCATTTAGGGTTATGTACAGTTGCCCATGAGGTCCACTGCTAGGACGCACCTACTATACTTATGTTTGCACAGTGAATCCTACTTATGGCTGAATGACTAGCTAGGTACCATGGCGGGTACGGCGGCGTGCTTGTGAAACATCGCAGTTTTGATTCCCAGTGTCAGGAAACCTCTGCGATTTCCTGGGTCGGTGCTAACCAAACCGGCGGATGGGACTACTAGACAATTAAGTGGACCAGATGGCCAGATGTCGTAGAAGAGACAGCTTCTCCAAAAAAGGTAATTTAGGAGGCCTTAGGTTGATGGCCAATTATGTGGATCCGGTGTGCTTACGTAGCGTGGCAGCACTGCCGGGAAATAGACCTTACAATAAAACAGCACTCCTTCATTTGAGCAGTTGTCCCTAGCTACTCTCTCCTAACAAAATACCTGAGCTTAGCACTAGTTAGGATTAGTCGCTGCATCCCAGGCCGTTGGGCATGGGAGACTACTCGAGTGAAATTATGTTGCCGTATATTAGGAAGTTTAAATATCTGTGTGTTAATGTAGCGAGTTAGTTTTTTGGTTTAAGTGTATGCGCATTTTAGTAAAAATATATAACTATTTAACCATAACCAAAAAAGATAACAATAATGGAAAATAGACAGTAAAAATACTTAAACGCCGCTCGCCATCTCTATACAAAGACAATGTAATAAGGCCAGACTGGCCTACAGTGCCTACTTTTAATCAGCGCTACACATGAAAAAGAAATAACTATACTACATTAAAGATAAGCGCCTATTAGTCATCAGCACAAGTCCGTTCTTATAACACAAAAGTTCATTAAGCGCCTGCTGAGTCATCAGCACACTTATAAATCTGTTGACGAAGTTGATGTAGGCGCCTGTCAGTCATTAGCGCAAGGAAACATCCGTGGGCGAGACGCCGTTTGGTCGTCAGCGCATGTGGGCGTCTGTCAGCGAAGTGAACAACTATAGTCCTGATTTAACCATGTGTTGGCATCAATGGACTTATTGACAGTAGACATATTATAATCGGTGTTATGGGCACTTCAAAGTTATTGACACTTATAACATAATAAACAGTTCAATTTGCAGCTCTGTATATGTACCATAACTTGATACTAGTGAAAGTAGCCTGCATTGATGGAGAGTCTGGTGATAGGCTTACGGCAGAAGATGGACGATCCACGCTATCTAGCTCACTGATAGCATAGAGAGCAATGTTCCCTGGCAGTGACGAAACGTTAAAACATAGTACACCTAGAAATGTGCTTCATTTTGGTCTCCACTAATTAGGTTCGGCGAGCCATCAGACAGATCATCCGCACCATATGCCGAGTGTGGCCGAAACCCCGCACATACTCCTAGGGGTTCCCACTAGTTGGTGTTTGGGCAACATGATTTTAGAATTTGGTTTATTAGACCCCCCCCACCCACCCCCACCCCGCCGGCCTAAGCACCCACACACACCCCCACCCCCTGTCAAAAACTGGAGTACGGCGACGTAGATGTAGTGCCGGAGTGGGGCACAAGTTCGAGTTGATTACTTTGGTGCGGGTTGACAAAGGACGCGGTCGACGCACAATAGTAGGCTGATTGAATGACTGCACACTCCATTACTGTCTTAACGACTGACGATTACAGAATCTATTGGTTTGATTGGCGTCTATCGAGTCCCTGATGATAGGGCCCATTCACGCCATATCTAGGCTGGTTTTATTTCAGTCTATTATTGGTAATTGCAGGGCTCAGGCACGGTTCACGCTCTCTGGTTAGGTAGTCTTATGACCTGATGTACACAAGGGGGGGGGGGGGGGCTTTAGGTCAGAGACCTCCCGGCCCCTTTGGGGGGAGTGGGGAGGTAGGGGTGTGGGGGTCTTTCGGGTCCTGGGACCCATTTGCTCTTCTGGCCATCATCCGAGCAGGCACCAGCGCGCACTTGTTTGATTTTGATTGATTAGGTAGCCCGTATGGTGACTGTGTCCGTCCGAGGACGAACTCGATCAGTCATCCGGGTTGCATCCCTCCATAGTCCCATCGAAAGTCCGAAAGATTCTAATTCTAGCAATTTTGTTTTGATTTTGTAATCCGTATGTTGCGTGGTTCCATCCGAGGACGAATCCATTCAGCATCCGGTTTACTTTGATTAAGCCGAAATTTCTTGCCTACCTAACCCTAGCTCACGTTCACACAGTGATGGGCACTGTATGATGGGGCCTCAATTTAAAATCCCATCCGAGACCTCACGAATACGGCTGAGAGGGCCCCTTTAATAGGGTATGACGTCCAATCAGTGAGCGACGTAGTAGCGCTCAACCAATCAGCGCGCACTTCATAGTAAGCTAACATAAAGCTATCACGTGTTTATGACGTCACGCTGCCTCACTCCTGGGCGATGATGATCTTATCAACACTTTTATCTCGAGTTTTTAACATACTGATATCTCAGCCGTCCCTGGATCGATTTCAATTCTATAAAGAGATTCGTTTTTCTCAACGAACCCTGATCTTGATCGGTACCAAGACGAAATGAATCTGGCCCATATTAAGGAATAAGGTAACACGGGCAACTATATATATATATGCCCATGCGCTAATACACACAGCATGCATGAGCTATTTCTAATGACGTGCATGCGCGCTGGGCACTTAGCTGACTAATTATTTGAGCGTTCTCTCGGGCAGCTACATGCACACACCTATATACCAACGGGGAGGTGGCTGGAGCATCTTGCGACGTTAGAATTATCAGTTGCACAGTAAAACCTCTTATATCTTCAGCATAGCAAGTATCATTTTATGTTTACTTTTCATGACATTTCCAAAATTATCGGGGACGATTGCCCCAACAGTCAAATAACGTTCTTTTGTTCAATATTCTATATAAATCCCACATACTCTTAACAAATTTGTAAGCCAAATATTTGCCGAAATGTATAATAATGTGCAGTTGTGGGTGGGTCTAATGTGCATAATTGGTGTTATGTAATGCATTTAGAACATATGCTCATTGTATTCCCTGACCATGAACACATCGGTATTGATGTATACGATTTTCCATGTTCACAAGATAATTAAACAAGCATAGCAAAATTTCTATTCTCAGATAATGGCGGAAGCTAATTAGCATAATTTTGTAAGTTTAATCCCTTTCTCCGCATTGGATTTTGACGTCCATACAAGCAGGAAAAAATCTTTTGCAGTTTGTTCCAGGTTTATCTACTGTTTGACTGGCCTACATATATATCATGCATCGTTAGCTATTTTAAGGAAATCGCTAGATAACCACTTAAACCCCATCACTAGTTAGCTCCTCCATACAGCAGGCGGAGGCTGTTCTGGTAATGGGTGGCCATTTCACGTATTATAACTCCACTCGATTACATTTGCAATCTGTCACTAGCGCAGGGTGGGTTCCCATCACAAGTAACGCGTGGCACCCAGAAACAAGGCAAAGAGCTAATCAGATTTTACTAATTATCTCGCATTCTCAGTACTCCCTCTTATCTCAAAACTCCAAAGAAAGACTCTATTATAATAGGCTGACAAAATAGCTAAAGAAAAAGTCAATAATTTACCAATCGCAATATCGTTTTCGAGAAAAGCACTCAATGTTGCTGTTACTTGTCGATGTGATAGAAAAAGTTTCGGACTCTCTGGGAAAAAAGGAACACATATTAGCCATGTTTCTAGACCTCTCAAAAACATTTGATACAATCGATCAAAAAATTCTACTTTGAAATCAGCAGTCTAGGGGATAAGGGGCTTTGAACTTGGTTGACTTCAGAGTTATTTAATAAACAGAGTACAGTGCGTGCGTGCGCGCGCCCGCGCGTGCGTGCGTGTGTGCGTGCGTGCGTGTAACATAATGGAGTTCTATCTGAGAGTGGTAATCTAGATCATTTCCTGGCCCATGTTCATGTTTTTACTATGCACGAATGACAATTCCAAAATCTGTCAACATCTAATCCTAATGCTGTTCGCGGATGATACCAATGCAATTTTCAAACATAAGATCAGAGAGACTTTCTACACAAATGCAAATTATGAAATTGAAATGGTAATCCTATGGTTTAATGTTAATAAACTATCGCTAAACGTTTCAAAATCTAATTATATATTATTTACAAATGCAAATCTGAAAAATGCTGATTGCCTAGATATGTATATAGACAAGGAGATGCACTGGACAAATGTGCTAAATTGTAGGCATATATTTAAACACGCATCTCACATGGGAGAAGCTCGTATTAACAATGGGATTTCCCAGATTTAGCTATGCCCCACCCATCACTAGCTAGGCTCCAACCACACTTCTCTGGTGGTGGGATCGATCCATCTCTGAACTCCCTGACTATCAATTTCCAGAAAACTATACAGATAAGCTGTTGAATATTTTGAAACTAATTTGACTGAGTGCTGTTGCTGCCTATGGCAGCAACAGCGCCAAGCCAAATTAGTTTTAAAATATTCAACAGCATGTTTCTTAAATAGCAAAAACATACAATTCGTACAATGTGTCGGACTATTAAGCGCTAAAGACTGGCATAATCGAAACATTAATGACGTCATGATTATGACGTCAGCATACACGTCACGTAGTTGATTATGCTGTCATATGATTGAGTGAGGAAATGGATTCATGAATTACATCCAAGGTAGAAAAGAACATCGGTATCATGCGTAGACTTAAATCCTATCTATCAACCAATTTAATAAAATCACTCTACAGAACACATACACTACTACATATATTATTCTGTAATACTATACGGACTAATGCTCATAAAACTAAACCTACAACGGTAAAATCTTTGCAAAAGAAAGCCATTAAGTTATTCTTTCAAGAAGCAATGAGCCAAATTATTTTCAAAGCCGGGAAATTAATCAAGCTTAAAGACATTGACAAACTGCAACTGTATTACATCGTAAGAAATTTCCATAATGGCAATTTAGCAGCCGCACAGAAATACACTCCTACAACACTAGAATTAAACATAATTTACATACGCAATACTGCCGCATAGAAACATCCATGCCCCCCTCCAATCGTCTATCCGTTCGTCAACCATTTTCTGGGATTCAAATAAATTGGTACGTGTGTCTCTCATATGATAGCGGATTTTGAGGTGAGGCTTGTATTTGGCTCCACTCCTGAGGAGCGGATGCAGGTGGTGGGCTAGACGGTAAATGTTGGCGAAAGCGCCTGGGTATTTGCGACCACGTGTCCGAGTTGTATACAAATATGTCCTTCACGTGGCAACTGTGGCACACGTACTAGTTCCCATCTGTGCTTTCCAAAATATGTGTCCTGTACGGCGCCCCTGTATTGTGGTACTCATTTTGTTTGTTCTTAACAACATGATTAAAATATAATTTACTGTCTCAGTCCATCAGTGGCGATTTGCATAGGGATACATTTTTTACTAGCGTTACCTGGCGACAGTATTATGCTTAGAATTAAGTTTACATATCGAAATATGTTAAGCCAATGTATCAGGAAGCAGTATCAGCATATTTAGCACTGAATGCACAGGAAAATGAGGGCTCTATGAGATACCCGTTCATTGATACGACAATAAATGAGTCTATGTCAGTGTAGCGCATACGATGAACTCATAATAATTTTCAGAAAGTGCAATCTGTAGACTTTGAAAGATGTTTTCCCACACATATGGAATGTTGCTCAAGAGAAAAGAAATTCTATGAAAATGTAGAAAAAGATGTTCGCGGCATTTGTCCCACCTTTCCTGCAAACGTTTGGTTGTCTATTAAGGGCACGTTGTATTCAACATTGAGCGGTTATTAAAGCGGTTCTTAAAAGAAAGAATGGTTGTTTAATACAAGTCGGTTATAATAGTAACTGTTTTATGACCACCATATTGCGGTTATTTAAGACAGCTTTTAAGACACCATAGGTATAATATTACCACCTTATTAAAAACCGCTATAGATAGGTTTAAATTGTAACACGCACATCAGATTAACAATATCGTGTCCCATTACACCCTTTCCTGCGTTAAAATGTCAACCAAATCGGATCAGTAGTTCACCAGATATCCATATCCAGAATTAGAATTTCTTTTATCGGGATCAGAGCTAAAGTCCGGATATTCCCTTGCACGGTATTTTCCTACGACGTGTTAAAATGTGTGCCAAATCGGCTCAGTAGATTTTAGATACAACTTCAGACACACACACGGACACGTGCACGCGCACATATGCACGCAAGCACGCACGCGCTCACGCACGCGCACGTGCACGCACGCACGCACGCATACATACATACATACATACATACATACATATGCACGCGCGCACACCCGCTTGCAAACACTCACGCGCGCACGCATGCATGCACGCATACAGTCATATCTGACACATTAATGGTACGCTGTTTCATTTAGGGGTGGGTGTATTAGGGGGAGTTCGCTGCTCTTCAAGGATGCACTGTAAACAAATGCTCTTAGTTTATTCAATCTAATTGTCATTTACCACTCTAGTTTGTGAAATTTTAATTGGAACGAGCGCTTTGGTGTTTATCCAGTCCATTCCTAGTACTGGTGTCATTGGTTTTAACATCGATGTGATGCATATATTGTGTCGTTAGTGTGTGGATAACTTGACTATCATATTCAAAGATCCGAATCCCTTGGATATCAAAGAGGATCTGCCTGAAAATAAGAAAGACTTCGTCTATATGACAGCAAATCTTGGAAAATAAAGACGATTTTCCATTGATATAATACAAGTTATCCAACAGAGATGCTTAAATGGTCACATCAACATCTATCATACATAAATATCTCCACATCAGAAGACCCACATATCCCATAACATTGTGAGTGAATGGCAGGAGTGTTGTTGTCCACGGCCTCTTTTGAAAATGATCTCAACAGCCATGCTAAAATCAGCACTCTGATCCCCCATTTGCTCAAGTCTGGTAGATTTAAAGAGAAAACTTGAGATTGACTCCAGATTCTAAGCCGAGAAGAGGAAGACCAAGTGAAACAATGGCAGCAACATCTTCCAATCAAATTAGTTTCAAAATATTCTATAGAATGTTTACTAAGTTATCAAAGACATAAAGTTAGTACACTTGACGGACGTTTCAATGGCTACGACGAAACTAGATACGTTATTGCAACTGTGCCATCATAGTACGCGTGACAAAATTGATTATGACGTCATATATTTGAGTGACAGATCGCGTCCATCTATTAAGGCTATCATTCCAGTCTCGTTTCCATCTCTCCGTCTCTCTGTCTGCCTGCACAGCTTACATTTGCACAGCTCTCATTCTCTACCAGAGGTTATTCTGGCCTATTATAATGCACTGCCGTGAAATATGGAGCCCTTACAGCTCAAGTTGACCAATTTTAACGTTCTGCATAGAAATGTGGACTCCTACTACACTAAGGTCCTTCTAGTCGAATTTGCTTGAAATCGGTCAAACCATTGAATGCGGAATAAAATTTTAAAGGACTTCCATTCAATTTCGGGAAAATTGAAGATGGCCACAATTGGATCCCTATGGCCAATAATAGTTCTGCTTTATTATCGGAGCCTTTGTTGGGGAAAATCCAAGATTGCCGCTAAATCATTCATCTACTAATTTCGAAAGTGGCAAATTTGAAATCAGCATACCCAAGAATCTAGATATAAAACGAATTTATTCTTCAAAATCTATCAAAGCAAAAAGTTCCACCAAAACTCTGAATTCTGATTGATCGATGGCATCCAAGTTTTTAAACGTATCAATTTCCCTTGAACAAATTTTTAATGGCCCCTTAGTCCTTAATAAAACTTCCCCGATCCATTCTGTGGTTCTGGAGAAGCAATTTTCGTGAAAATTAGCTCATCAAACATTGGCTGCCGAAACATTTAGCCAATCAAGTTCCCTTGAACAAGCTTGGTTAAGCTGCTGTCCTAGATGAGGTATCATGAGTTGTGTATCAATTCCCCTTATTGGTTTTGGAGAAGATATTGAAATATGGGATTTTTTTTAAATCGGGCATAGTCCAAGATGGTCGCCGGCCAAATGTATCGATTGAATTTATTTAGACGAGCCAGTCATTCCCGTGATACATTTTTTTCAGTTGGTTTTAATGGTCGCTTACACATAGATGTATTTGAGCCATGTCTCTATTCATGCGGCGCTTCCCCGAAGCGTTGCGAAATGAAAGTAAAAGTGAAAAAGTAAAAAATTATCATGTTGCGAGGGGTGTGCGCGGTGCCTAGCGCTGCCTAATGAACTGCTGTTGGCGGGTGTAAGTGTTGGCTGCAGTGTACAAGTGGGTGGGAAGAGGATACGCTAACTTGGCCTTTCAGGCTAGGTGAGCTAATAATATTAAAATTTTGAGACTACACAACACATAGAACTAAGGGGAGATAAACAACTATTGTCACACCTCTCAATAGCGGACGCTTGCTATTCGGGCCGCAAGATGGTTGGTTCTTTAAGGGAATGGTCGTAAAACCACCCGCATCCATCTTGTATAACCACCACATTGTGGCTCCAGAACCAATTGTATATCATAACCTACCAATATTAAATGTGAATTTGGTTATAGTGACAACTTTGAGGGTCCATAAAGTGTCCGTTATAGACAGGTTTTAATAATATACCGATTTAATAAATCGGAAACCATTTCATCCTGATTTCCAGCTCACCAGCTTCACGGGTGATAGAATGTGATGGCAGTGTTTTGCGCAAGATGGAGCGATCCCGTCTGCCACTCAAGTATATGACGTTATAATCAAATGCATAGCTTGTTAGCTGACGTCATAATCAAAATAACGTAGCCCCATCACGAAAAACGAGAAGTTAGTCACAAAAAATGCGTACACTTCTTTAATATTCAACAAAATATTTTTTAAATTATAAAATCATCGTATTTGATGATCTTACAATTTAAAAACATTTTGTTGAATATTCTGAAACAAATTTGACAGGGACCTTCCCCAATCAAACAAGTTGCAAAATATTCAACAGCTTAGGTCTACCTGTATAGTTATCTTAACATTTAGATTCTGAGAATTCAGGTTTCAAAGTTTCAAATCTATTTCAACACGCGCAAAAACTGGAATATGCTTAGTTAGAAATAGGCGGGACATAGCTAAATTGGGTGCCTCTATTGGACTGCAAGTTGTTGTTGCCTGTGATGGGGGGACACCAACTTTCAGTCGCCATATCTTCAACACGTGGGCGTTGTCGTTCAGGATCAAGTAATCTAGTGAGTCGTTTCGGTTCATTTACAATAAAATGTGATCTGGCTTTATAGCAAGGCTTCGTAGGCCTTTATGGGGATTTCGCGCAAATGCTATTTTTAGCGACGTCGCGTCAGATAATAGGCCCATATTAATAAATACATCAGTATACGTTTTGGCGTTACCGAGTATCTCTACCATAGACTTCGTGTATAAGAGAACTAGTACGAGTTGTGTGTCTCGGCATGTCTGTCCATCTGTCAGTCTTTCAAACTGATGTCATTGTTGACAAAACTGCATAATTATTCTTCGGTCATAGTGCATACGCCTTTCTGCGCTATATGTATATAACTGGTGTTTTCGAATATTTTAATATGGTTCGTGAAAATTGAGACCAGCGTAAATATTTAGTTACGCTTAGTCGAATACGGCTGAATTGGCCAGTGCATCGTGATCAGAAATACTTATACCATGGGCGTGCTAGCTAATGAGGGTATGATAACCGGTTCTGTCGGAAGCTGTTGCTCTCTAAGACAGCAACGGCTTACAGCAACGGCTTACAGCAACACCATCTTTCATAACGTAGCACGTATCCCTGAGGCAATAAGAGATATCTCCATTTTTATGACCACGCATTTATATTGTGATGAATAAGCAGCTACATTTTACATATCTAGGTGACCTATACAGACACAGCTAAACCGCTCCCGGTATGTCAGCCTGTCAGCATTTCAATAGTGCTACACTTGTGGATATTGTATTCATTTGAACTCAGATTATTTTCAAATACGTACATTAAGTGCAACAAAGCCGTTGGCATACATGGGATATGTAGGCAATTGTGAACGAACAGCTTCTGGTTAGCGCCTGACAGGTAAGACAGAGGGTTAGGACAAAAGAGATCAAATATGAGGATATGAGGATATGAGAGAGAGAGAGAGAGAGAGAGAGAGAGAGAGAGAGAGAGAGAGAGAGAGAGAGAGAGAGAGAGAGAGAGGTGGGTGGATGGGGGGGGGGGTTGAGAGAGAGAGAGAGAGAGGTGGGGGAGTGGGAGGGAGGGAGATGTGGTGAAGCGATAACGAGGTAGAGAGGGTGTGTATCGGATTGTATGCGGTTTGAACAACACAGCTTAGTGAAGTTGTCTGGACTAACTATTATAGTAGGTCATGCTAAGGGTATGCAACTTACTGTCCTTCATTCGTAATATAGTACGCCCATACTATGATAGAATGACGTGTCAGAAGAGTCAATCCGGACCAATATATATGCCGTCCATTGTCTAAACTCATTTACAAGGAAAGAATGTGGATTTGATAATTTAACATTGAATTGAATGGCTCGGATCGTATGTGAATTGATTTTAAAGGGAAGATTCCGACTGGCGAACTAGCGCTAACTACAGTCGTCTAGTAGGGTGGTCTGGTGAGTGGTGGCAGGTTCGACAGGTGAACAATTACAAACTACATTGATGGGCAGCCATTAGGAAAGCTAAATGTACTCGACTATTCGGATAGTGATAGCCTGGTGTCAAATTCGACTGATAAACTAGTATTAACTGTACACTACTATTAGGTTAGCCTGGTGCCAAGTTCGACTGAGAAACTAGTGTTAACTGTACACGACTATTAGGATAGCCTGGTGCCAAGTTCGACTGATAAATTAGTGTTAACTGTACACGACTATTAGGATAGCCTGGTGACAAGTTCGACTGATAAACTAGTATTAACTGTACACTACTATTAGGATAGCCAAGTGCCAAGTTCGACTGACTAACTAGAGCTAACTGTGCACTACTATTAAGATAGCCTGGTGCCAAGTCCGACTGATAAACTTTTGTTATCTGGGCACTACTATTAGGATAGCCTGGTGCCAAGTTCGACTGATAAACTATTGTTAACTGTGCACGACTATTAGGGTCGCATGGTGCCAAGTTCGACTGATAAACTATTGTTAGCTGTGCACGACTAGTCGGATAGCCTGGTGCCAAGTTGTACTGGTGAACTATTGGTAAGTATAAAGGAATATTAGGATAGTTTGGCGCCAGGTTCGACTGGTGAACAATTGTTAATTAATAATTATAGTCGAGTATGGGATTATCCTGGTGTCAGGTTCAAATGGTGAACAATTGTTAAGTATGGTCGAGTATGAGGCTAGCATGGTGGCAGGTTCCACTGCTGAACAATTGTTAATTAATAATTATAGTCGAGTATGGGGCTAGCCTTGTGCCAGGTTCGACTGGTGAACAATTGTTAAGTATAGTTGAGTATGAGGCTAGCCTGGTGCCAGGTTAGACTAGCGAACAATTCCTAACAATTATAAGAAGCAATTTACCCCTTTAAGGTGGTGGGAGTCACGATGAAAATCTGGCAGTTTTTCTAAATATTGACCGATTTAGACAATTTAAGTGTGTAGTTTAAGCATGACCATTTTGAATAAACAATTTTTGAAATTCACAATGGATACCGAATGACCATATGACCCTTAAATGCTCCCCTTGGTTCCTTGAAAAGGGTGGGGTTGCGAGCACTATAAAAATTGGATGGTTTGTCCAAATATTGACGGATTTAGTTTAGTCACTTGTATTTAGGCATGCCTAGTTAGAAGAAATAATTTTCGAAATCTAAAATGTTTATCATATGGCTCTAAATGATCCCCCTCCACCACCAACCACCCCCACCCACACTACCCACCCCACCCCACCCCCACCCATCCGCCCTCCACCCAACCCCATTTAAGGGGTTGGGCCATGATGAAAATTGGGCGGTTTGTCTAAATATTGGCCGATTTAGAAAATTTAAGCATGTAATCACATGTATTTAGGCATTCCCAGTTTGAGGAAATAATTGTCGAAATCAAAAATCGCTACCATGTCTCAAAATGCTCCGCAACCCCTTTAGAAGGTTCAAAATGGCTACCATATATGTCACAAAATGCCCCCCCCCCTATCTCCCCCACCCCACCCATCCCTCAGACCACAATCAGTAATATCAAAACTAAGAGATTGGAATAGCGTCTCACAAATGCCAAAAAACAACATGCCTAAATCTCCAGGGAGATACAGACAAACTGTCATGTTTGGGCATAGCCCTTTAACACTCATATCGGTCAAAACCGGCTTCTGCAGTTGTCTTGAGAAATGTGCATTTGCAGACCAAGTGAAGACTATTTTGAAAATTTACCACTGAAATGACTCGCTCGATAACCGAGCTCGTCATTCCAGTGGTAAATTTTCAAAACTAATCTTCTTTTGGTCTGCAAATGGAAGTTTTCTCTGAGCATATTGAAATTTCCTTGAAAAAATTTAAGGGTTAACAGAGGAACTTACATAAGAGTTAGAAGAAGCCTAGTGACAGCAGTTACGCCATGCTTGAACTTGTCGCGCGTGTCACGATGCATTGATTAGAGCTAACTATGTGTACTGGCAACAACACCCGCGTAACTATGGCTGGAAGGTTAACAATGGCACACTCATGCATATATTTAGTATGAGGGTGCCATACTTCCAGACATGGAGAAGCTATCTGGAGTGACAAGCTGCTGAGTTTAGTCCATAGAAATCAATCCCTCATTTAGAAATATATATATTGCTGACATTGGCATTCCAGATGCCATGATGGGATTCCAGTGTGATGGTGATGATGGATATAATAACTCCGGATCAGATGACGCCCTTCTTTAAAGCGATGATCGTTCAGACATGTCAGCAGATAATGACTGATCTGTGATAAATGGCATTTATATTTGATGAATTAGTATAACTATGTTGCATAATATGGCATGAATATCATTATATTATAACACGTGTTCATGCTAGCAATTAAATGCATAATTCTTGGAATTGTTATCTTGTTAAACCAGAGACAGCTACTGGAGGAGAATAATAGGCAGTTGGATCAAACAGAGTTGGTCATATTGTCCATCTCAGAACTGCGCTTATACCTAAATGGTGATCATTAATTTCATATTTTCAATTCAGGAATCTATTTCCTCACTCAATCATATGATGTCATAATCAACAACGTGACGTGTAGGCTGACGTCATAATCATTACGTCAAGAATGGTTCGATATAGTCCGTCTTTAAAGATTAATAGCCCGACACGGTGTGCGAATTGTATGTTTTTACTATTTCAGAAACATGCTGTCGATTATTTTGAAACTAATTTGACTGGACGCTGTTGCTGCCATAGTTCAGAACAGGGGGTTCAGGGATCGATCGATCCCAACACGAGCGAGGTGCGGGCGTAGCTTAACTTGGGATGGGCTGGGCATAGCTAAAACTGGAAAGATCCATCAATCTTATGACAACCTTGAAAGTCTCTTAAGTCGATAGTTCCGTTGTTGGAATATGAAAGCCATTTCAAATATTTTACTTTAACTTTCACACACAAATTTCATTGCTATGACCATTTTGAAATTTGAACCGTATATGTCTAGAAGCCATTTTGGATTTCGAAAACTGTTTCTTCACACTGCCTAAGGCATAATCAAATACATTTGACTACACGCACTTAAATTATTTAAATCGGTTAACATTTAGACAACACTCCGATTTCAATCATGACCCGCCACCCTACCCCCACCCCTTAAAGGGGGCGTCGGAGCATTTAAAGCCATATTATATTCAATTCAGATTTCAAAAATTGTTTTATTCAAACTGGACATGGTTAAAATCGTGTGATTACACATGTAAATTGTCTAAATCTGTCAATATTTTCATTTTTCATCGTGAACCTTTCTCACCCACCATTCGCTAAAGGGAGGGGGTGGGTGGCATGTTGAGTCATATGGTAGCCATATTGGATTTCGAGTACTGACAATTGTTTCTTCAAACTGGCAATGGCTTAAAAGCATATGACTACACATTTAAATTTTCTAAATCGGTCAGTATTTAGACAGATTCTCATCGTGAGGCGGGTAGAATTTTCAGCCATATGGTAGCCTTTTTTCCAATCTGGGCGTACCTAAATACATGTGACTACACACTTAAATTGTCAATATTCAGACACACCGTTCGACTTTCATCGTGACTCCACACACACCTGCCTCTTAAAGGGAGCAATGAGCATTTTGAGCCATATCGTAGCCAAACAGACATGTTGGATTTCGAAAATTGTTTCTTCGATCTGGACATGGCTAAATACACGTGACTACATACATACATTGTCTAAATCGGTCAGTATTTAGACACACCGTCCAGTTGTCACCGTGACCTCACCCAAGCCGTAAAAGAGATGTGGGGCACATTGGGCAACTTTTATCAAGAACGTGTCGGCACCATGAGATTTCCCGGAAAGAATTTGTATTAAATCAATTACAAACATAAAGTAAACACTATTTCCCTAGAGAGCGCAATTCTGTGACAGACTATACCCTATGCCGCATCAGCGACAGGGTCAATGACGTCACTGGACCATGTCAAAATGGTCTTACATGTGCACGCAGCTGCTCAGACATTGTATGGACTATTTCATAGACGAGGAAAAGAGACCGCTTCACGAACTACACCCAACAGCTGCAACAAAGCTAAAAAAATCGAGAACCTTTTTCTTAGTGTATCCAAAGCAGTGTTCACCCACCTATCAACAAAGTATCAATTCACCTTTGCAGTTTATCCATCCGTCATATGACGTCATAATTGACTAAGTGTCGTGTAGGCTGACGTCATAATCATGACGTCATGAATGATTCGAAATAGTCCTTCTTTAACGCTTAATAGTCAGACACGTTGTACGAACTGTATGTCTTTGCTATTTAATAAACATGCCATAGGCAGCAACAGCACCCAGTCGAATTAGTTTCAAAATATTCAACAGCTTACCTGCATAGTTTTCTGGAAATTGATAGTTTAGAGTTCAGAAATCGATCACTACCAACACGAGCGTGGTGTGGGTGGAGCTTACATAGAGATGGGCGGGGCATAGCTAAAGCTGGAAAGGTCCATTGTCTACTACGGTCAATATTTAGACAAGCAGTCCGATTTTCATCATGACCCCTCCCCACCCCTTAACATGGCGTGGCAGCATGTTGGGAAACTTTTATTAAAAACAAATATTGGTCGGCACCATCAGATTCCCCGAAGAAATTAGTATAAGTTTAATAGCGAACATACGGTAAACACCATTTCCATACAGTGCGCAATTCTGACATATTAGTCTGTCTATAGAGAATAGCGTGATAATTTCCTGACAATGTAGTCTTAGGAAAGCTGGTGCCGTGGACAGCACCGGCAGCTTTCAGTCAGCTTACTTTCAACATAATCAAATAACTGACTAGTCCACTTGACGCGCCACGTGACTGTAAAAGCAGTAAGAAGCGGAGCGTGGTATGTATAGGCCGATAAACACCGCCAAATCCCCCACAGGCGTAAATGTCCTAACAAACGTGTAGAAAGGGAGTGCAAGATTTCTAAAATAAAATGAAACCAGTCGCCTTCAAATCTTCATTCAATAAGTAAATATTTAAATTTTTTAAACAAATTTCGTCATTAAAGGGTTAAAGTGTTATTGTAATTCACAGTGTGTTAACCCTTTGGAAGGAAAGACACGTTTATTGTGTATAAATACAGCTAATTATAAGCGATTATACCGCGATAACCGGAGATTTCACCCAGCCCTGGGGAAAAATGATCATCACACAAAATAGCATATCTTGTTGAAATACATATAATGTATGAAGAGAAGACTGTTTTTGAAAATTTACCACTGTAATGACTGGCTCGGTTACAGAGCCAGGCATTTCAGTAGTAAATTTTCAAAAATAGTCTTCTCATGGCCTGTAAATGCGCATTACTCGAAACCACTGCAAATGCCGGTTTTGGCCGGTTTCGTCACGAAAGGGTTAAGCGCTATGTCACTGCTACATCATCTTAAATGTCGATCTTGAACTCGAAATACTAAAAAACGTGACTAAAACAGAATCTCGTTAAGTTTCTACAATAGCAACTGCGTAGTAAAATATTCGGAAAAGATAGACAAGTACAGTGGCTTTTAATCACGTTATATTCAGGTATCCTCTTACATCCTTATTTTTGGAATATTTTCTACGGAAGCCTACAAGAACCATTGTGTAAATTGGGAAAATGGCAAATTTACTATTGTTTGTCTCGTCTGCGAAGCCTAGGATACATTGGGTGTCACTTTTCAGATGGCGGCGTCAACGTTAAGTTTTTGCGTTTCGCAAATCATTTACATAGAGATTTCAGAATTGCTTCATGCTACCAGAACTAAACTTGGCCACATGCTTCTCTATAGCTTAAGGAGGATGTGTGCTTATAGTGAGGTCACTAGGTCAAAGACCAATATCATTCTGACATTGTTATTTGACCTCTGATTTATTAAGTTGTTGCGTTTAGCAAATAATTCACATTGATATTTCAAAATTTCTTCATATTACCAGAACTAAGCTGGGATACACGGTTCGCCATACCATAAGGGATATGTGTGCTAATGGTTAGGTCATTAGGTCTGAGGTAAAGGTCATTCTGACATTGCTATTTGACGTCTGCTCATTAATCCTATTGGAAATAAGCTTGGATACATGGTCATCTATAATGTTGGGAAGCAGCATGATAACATTGAGATCACACGGACAATGGTCAAGGACACTGTGACAAACAGGATATAGGCAAGACATAGAATTCCGCGGAATCTGTGTTAACTCTTTGCTGTAAAATGTAACTGAAAAACAACATATCTTTTACTACGGAAGACACTAGGGGCCATACGTATGATGCTCGAATTTTTTAATTGAATTTTTTTTTTTGCTTTCTACCGTATGCTTAAACTAATACCAAACATAGACAAAGTAAATATCAGAAAGACACTTCTTAATACTCATAGACACTATGACTGAATAATCGGCTGCTAATACTTCCATTCCATCAAGGCCAGGACTAAATAGCAGCACTCCACTCCCACGAAAGCTGAGTTGGGATTCCTTTGAGATCGTGACAGAATTGAAAGAACAAGAAAACTAATACAGTTATACAGAATAGCCACATTCATCATTAGTGTCTGCTCGGATCTGTTAGATGTATACAATGGCGTATCATTCGTCAATGAGGAGGACATGCATGATATGGATAATGTTCTTGAACTCATGGGAAACATTGCGTTGGAGAAACTAATGTGATATACGAACGTTTTATATTCAATAACCGTGAATAACTTGGAAGTGAAAATATTGACACAAACGTGTCACAATTAGGCGCGGATGAAGGAGATATGCTGAAAAAGCCATTGCCAAGCATGATGAACGATTTATAAGACATCTCAACTGATGCCGAGAAAAGAACATTACACTTAATTTTGATAAGCTGGAACTCAAATGCAAAGAAGGTCCTTTTATTTTTTAATTTGCTAATTTCTGACCTGATCCACATAAAATAGATGCAATCTTAAATTGTCCGAACCTACTGATGCACAATCTGTTCCGAGAATTGTGGGTCTTGCTACTTACCTATCCAGATTTCTTAATGGGCTATCTGATATGTGTGATGCATTGAGACAGTTCGCTAAGAATGACCGTAATTGGAATTGGGCGTCAGAACATAAACTAGCTTTCTAGAACATAAAGTCAGCTGTAACACAGGTTCCAGTACTTAAGTATTTTAATGGAAGTGAAGAAGTAGCACACCAGCGCGACGCGTCTGAAAAGGGCTTAGGTGCACCACTACTACAGAATGGTCAACCAGTAGCCTACACAAGTCCAGCTCTCCCTCCAACTGAAGGAAACTATGCACACATTGTGAAGGAACCTCTAGCGGTCCTTTATGCATGTACCAAATTCCATCAGTATACTTATGGACGTAGGATTGTATCAGCAAATGAGGACAAATCCTTAGAGTGTATCCAAAGAAAACCACTTCTTTCCCTCCAAAGAGCCTGAAACGAATGCAGTGCGTATCCTCGTTCTGCAAAAATATGAACTGAACATTGTGTATAAGACGGGATCTCAAATGGTCCATACGGATACACTTTCTCGTGCGTACTTACCGCAATCCCGCGATGAAACATCTGCTGAACAATAAGATATTTCAGTTGTTGAGTCTGAAATTCAAGAGCTGAAAATGACAGACTACACCCCCCCCCCCCACACACACACACACACACACACACACACACACACACACACACACACACACACACACACTCACCCCACCGCCTATATATATAGCAAACATTCACGAAATACAGATCGAAACTCAGCAGGACACTACAAGCTGTAAAACATTGATTCTTAGCGGATGGCCGAACAAGAAAAAAGATGTCTCTCGCATACTACGAAATTCGTGATGAACTGTCCATTCCAATGATGTCCTCTTCATGGCAATCGTTGTGGGATGCCGGTAACCTTGCGCCCAAGTATTTTGCAACGTCTACATCTTTCTCACACATGTATTGATGCCGCCTGTGGTCGGCGTGCCAGGGAATGTGTGTAGGTATGAACTCTCATATACAGGACATTGTGTCAAAATGTGAAGTTTGTTGTTCCTTTCAACCAAAACAACAGAAAGAAACATTAAGGCAACAAGGCATTCCTAGTCGCCCGTGGGCTAAGATTGCAACAAACATTTTCAAGCTCAAGGCACATCGTGCACGTCATGGCATTCGAGATAGCATTGTCTTAGACAACGGTTCACCATACAGTAGCAAAGACTGAGATTTCGCTCGGTACTATGGGTTTAGTCACATAACAAGCTCACCAGGATATGCACAGTTTAATGGAAAAGCAGAAGCAACAGTCAAAATTGCAAAGCGTATAATGGAGAGAACGATGAGATCCAATTCTGATCATTACTTGGCACGCCTGGACATACGCAACACACCAGAATGGTCTTACCAGCTCACCAACTCAACGTCTCTACAATCAGCGAACAAAGACACGTTTGTCCACAACACACGCTCTTCCAGAAGCAAATGTGCCGAGGTCTATTATGAAAGAAAATGATAGAAAGAGAAGTAATCAGGATAAGCATTAGAATGCACATGCGAAAGACTTGCAACCACTAAATAGATATAACGTTGCTCGGGTTCAAACCGTGTTCTCCTAAAGAGATGACAGGATATTTCAGTTTAAAGTAGGGATTCGTTCGTATCATGTGAGCACAAATAACGGACATGCCTATAGACCGAAGAGAATACACCTTCAGGATATAGCTGAACCAATTAACATTACCACCAACCGAAGAACCGGACGTTACGCCTACACAAGCACATCAACCAGAAACTGGACAATCAAACCACTGTGGCTAACCTCCCAAATCAACATTAAAATGATCGCGTTAAACCCAGCAGTTATTCCACATCCACCAACAACACGAAGTGGGCATCCCTCTAAGCCACCACTATGCCTAAGAGACTACAGTTGTTAAACATACATCATATACCGTAGAATCAGTAGAAGCAGATATTGACATTTGTAGGTCTACTCTAAATTCTTCACATATTGCATGCATATTCTACAATAGGTAATATACAATAAGTGACAATACATTTACTAAGTAATCAATTAACCATATCTAGTCGAAATAAGTAATTAAAATACAATATCTAATCGAATGATTCTTCTTTGTTTCACATGTGTGAATGAATGTGTACGACCTTGCGCGTATGTATGCGTGAACGGTGATTCGAACATCGACATTCGACTGTTTTAATAATATCTATCGAAAATGAACACATATGTTAATTATCTAATTTAACAGTCATTTTACTTGTGTTATAATATTGTATATTTTGTATATTTGTAAATAGTTATATATATATATATATATATATATATATATATATATGCGTGCGTGCGTGCGTGCGTGCGTGCGTGCGTGCGTGCGTGCGTGCGTGCGTGCGTGCGTGCGTGCGTGCGTGCGTGCGTGGAATGACCGTGTACGACCTTGCGCATATATATGTATGTATTTATATGCGTGTGCGTGCGCGCGCGCGCGTGCGTGCGTGCGTGCGTGCGTGCGTGCGTGCGTGCGTGCGTGCGTGCGTGCGTGCGTGTGTGTCTGAGGGCCTCGGGAAGATCAGTTTACTGACGATGTATACCCTCCTTAAATAAAGATTTTTATTATTTATTATTATTATTATTTAAAAAGGAAGCTATAACGATATAGCTCACATTATAGTGCATGTTTGAAGAGTGTTCCAAACTAGAATGTATTGTAGTCGCCTTAAGTAATACAGCATTGTTACCGGCATAGTAAATCTCTGTTAGTATTAGTTTAAGTAATTCGGGTGCAAGACGGCCAGGGGCGATCGTAACAATGGTGACCATAAATCATCCCCCGTCCGTCATCTTTCGTTTACCTCTCATCGTTCACCTTTAAACGACTTATTCTCAAGAAATTCGTTCACCGGAGGTTGATAGGGGAACACCGTGACAATAACAGCTTCCAATCAAATCAGTTCCAAAATATCCAACAGCCTGTCTAGCCTAATTGCTCTGGAATTGAGATACTTGAACGTATTCGTAACGCGGTAACCCTTGAAACTGCCGTGTCTCAATCTCACATCAACTATAAGGGAGAACGCTTTTGAATAGTTTGACTACAGGCAGAAATATCTCCCAGTTTAAATTAGTTTCAAAATATTGAACAGAATATTCCTTACATCATAAAAAATGTGTAATTTTTTATCCGCGAGGCTTAACGCTTTTACACTCATATCAGCCAAACACGGCTTCTGCAGTGGCCATGAGAAATGTCCATTTGCAGAGTAAGCGAAGACTATTTTTGAATATGTACCATGGGAATGACTGGCTCGATAACCGAGCTAGTCATTGCAGTTGTAAAAAGTAAAAAAAATTGTCTTCTCTTGGTCTGCAAATGAACATTTTCTATGAGAAAATTGAAATTTTCTTGAACAGATTCAAGGGTTAAAGGGTTAACGTGTTAGATACCGACGGAGATAACACTGTTTATATTTGTGTTGTTTGTTCAGCAGAAACGTGTTGTATCTGCTACTCAGATTTTTTTTTAGTCTTAGTAGGCCCTACACCCACACATTTTAAATCGCGTAGATGAAGATTAGGCCCTGTCTCACGCAGTATAGCTCATAAATAAGTTCACGTGTTTCCAAAACAAAACACGGCACATGTTAGTTAACGCAATTTTGAAAACGATGTAAGAAATGTACTGTCGATTCGAGTGTTGAATATTTTGAACATAATTGGATTGGAAGACGTAGGCAGCAATGTCTTCCAATACAATTAAGTTCAAAATAATCAACAGTACGTTTTATTTTTGTTTGGCGGCATTTTAAGTTATTTCTGAACTTCACTGTGGCATACAATTATCACACACCTGATGTGATATGTGCCTCTTGGAAATACAGAAGACGTATCACGGTTATTGAGCTAAGTCGGTTAATTTCGTTCAAGTCAACAAACGTTGTATGCCTACGCATACTATGGAAGCCAAAAACGAAAGATTCGCGTACTGGTGACGTATGCCTATAGTTTATACCTATGGTCTTTATATTCATATGAAAATCTGTGTTAGACAAATGCCTGTTATTAAGAATATATGCCCTGCAAATAAATGATTTGCACGTCTATTGTATGCCACAATTCTGGATTCTGATGTCGTTTATGAACTGACTCAATAAAGATAAAAATCTCCGCCAGAATTCCTAAATTGTGTCCAAAATCTGCATCCTATAATGAAGAAATTATTGATGGACGACAAACGATGTTTGGATACGTTTGGATTATGGGAAGACTGTTTTCCCGGATTACTCAGCTTCAAAACGGGATGACAACAGTAGTTAAGGGTGCGGCTGTGCGTTATTGTTCTTTTCGTTGGAATGTGGTTTTAACCAATCAAAATGCTCCATTTCAAATCATTATTGTTCTCAGAACAATGACCACAGAACGCCATGTTTTCTAGATAACAATGGCGCACAGCCGCACACAGTAGTAATGGGGGGGGGGGGGGGTTCTGTGCGTTATTGTTCTTCCCATAAGGAGGTCTTCGGGAACAATGGTTTTTTCAGGAGAACAAAGGAAAAGCTTGTGGAATGGAAGGTTGAGAACAATGGCGACCAGCGGTACACATTTTCTAGAGAACAATGACGCACAGAACGCCACGTTTTCTAGATAACAATGGCGCACAGCCGCACATGTATTTGAGAATCTGCAACACTCTGGAATGTTCTATTATTTTGAATTAGTTAACCCTTAAAAGTTGTGTATTTTACGTTTAAATGTAGCGGCGGCGCCCCCCCCCCCCTCCGTGGTTATCTACCGTGGTAGATAATGTAAAAATAATAAGAGACGAGGATTGATAATAGTAGAGAGTGGTATTGATAATAGTAAAATAATAGAGTTTAAGAGGTGGTCTGATAAAGGGGGTCGTAAGAGTACGAGGTTGAGGATGTATGAGGAAGTACAGTAGGATATTGATGTATATTTTGAAAATAATTTGACTGTTTCGTCGATAACGTTAATTTATTAGTAAACTATTTTGTAGAATATTTAGAGACTAATTTAACTGTAAGCTGTTACTGTCTTAGTAAGCAACAGCTACCAGACAGATTAGTAACAAAATATTAAAAATAATCTTGTATTAATGGTATGGAGTGTTCAGTTGGAATGGTTACCAAGACTTGGTGGTGATGGATTCGTTGGATTGTATCATGGGTTAAAAAAAGTTAACCCTTTCACCGATGAATTCCCCATATCTCATTTTCATCGATACCATACAGGAAAACTGTTGAATATTTTGAAATTAATTTGACGTTGCTAACGTTAATTTATTAGAAAACTATTTTTGTTGAATATTTTGAAAACGTTTTGACTTTTAACCATCATTACGCACAAATTGTTTTTTAAATACTTAATATTGCAATAACGTCAGTCGTTTTAGATGTTGCACGATGGTTAAAATGTAGTCATTATGTCTCTGAGGGTTCCGTGTGTTTATAGAATTGTATGTCGAGTGTACTTATGATAAAAAGGTTATTTGTTGCATATAATTTAACCATTACTGTCGCAATAGCCATGAGATCGGTCCTTAATTGAATTACAAACACGGCACGTGTTAATAACGAAAGAATGTTAAAACACCACCCATCTCGTTCTAAGCACGGGATATGCCTGCACCCGCTCACCGGCTATTGCTGTTTACCGACGCTTAAAGATACGACAATTAAGAGCAACATTTTGAGCGTAGTAGCATAATCATAGATGGCCGTTTACTACAAATATAAATATATCCTTGTGGCTACAGAGCAGTGATACATTATAACCATGTTTTTTACTATATAATTCAGTACTGCCCTAAGCGACCACCTCGTGTTACGCCATTACATGTGCGCTAGTGACTTTCTTAACCCTTTTAAACCTCGAATTTCTTCAAGAAAATGTCCATTTTCTTCATATTCATATTTGTGGTACAAGAGAAGACTATTTTTGAAAATTTATCATCGGAATGACTGGCACTGCAGGCTATCAATTTGTCTAGTCATTGTGCCGGCAAACACCCCCCCACCAACCACCATCATCATCACCAACACCCACCACCACCACCACCACCAAACACCACCACCACTACGACCTACACCCAACACCATGCATTAAACCCACCACCACCACCCACGCACCCGCCAACCCATAGTGAATTTCTTCATATTCATACTTGCATCCTTAGAGAAGGCTATTTTTGAAAATTTATCACCGGAAAGACTGACTCTGACAGCTATCCATTTGTCTAGACATTGTGGTCGGAATGTGTGAGAGCTCTGTGTTTGAAAAAAAATGGCATATAGGTTGGAGAGGATATGTCAATGAGGATTTAATAAAGGTCTCGCTCGTATGCCCATGTGCTAGTATGCGATACTGCTAGTTATATGTTGTACCCTTGTGCATGTGGGCATGCCCAGGTGTGCACCCTTGTGTGCATCCATGCGACAGAAGACTAATTTTTGAATAGTTATCATTGGAATGACTGGCTCTGCTGGCTATCCATTTGTCTAGACATTGCGACAGCAAACACCACCCCAACCACCTACCACCTCCACCCCCATCATCATCACCAACACCCACCACCATCACGACGAGCATCAACACCACCACCTTCGACACCACTACCACTAGCACCACCACCGGCAGTACTGACATCCACCACCAACCACTAGGCACCACCACCACCACCGCATGTTGGGGATTGCGACCGCTTGTTGAGGATTGCGGTTGCATATTGAGAATTTGCGTTCACATGTTGCAGATTGCGGGCGCATGTTGCGGATTGCGGGCGCATGTTGCGGATTGCGGGCGCATGATGTGGATTTGCGGGCACGTGTTGCAGATGGCAACAAGTATATGTACATGCCTGAACACACATACACACCAAAATGTATGCATACATGTGCGAATGCATGCAGTCCGCATGTTGCAGATTTGCTGGCGTATGTTGTGGATTGCGGGTGCATGATGCGGATTGCGCGTGCATGATGTGGATTTGCGGGTGCGTGCTGCGGATGGCAACAAGTATATGTACATGCCAAAATGTATGCATACATGTGCGAACGCATGATGCGGATTGCGGTCACATGATGCGGATAGCTGGCGCATGTTGCGGATTGCAGGCGCATGATGCGGATTTGCAGGGGCCTGTTGCAGATGGCAACAAGTGCATGTACATGCCTGAACATGCATACACGCCAAAATGCATGCATACATGTGCGGAAGCATGCGGTCTGCATGTTGCGGATTTGCGGGTGTATGTTGCGGATTGCGGGCGCATGATGCGGATTGCGGGCGCATGTTGCGGATTTGCAGGCACATATTGCGGATTTGTGGCCACAGTACATATAATCCTATAAATGGTACAAATTCAATCCCTTTTCTCATTCCAGTTTAAGCATCGCAAAGTGGTTGGACGTGTAACTGCAGAGTAGTTTGGCAGTCAGATTTCTTTGAAGAACCTTGTAACTTGAATACTTGCTAGATTTATCCTATAATCAATATGTCGAGACATATATGTTTTGAACGTGGTTCAACTTTTAATATGTCAAATGACCTGAAGCGGCATAAGATCCGATTACATAATGATGAAGATAGCAAAAATCTAGACAGTGAAGATGAAGAAATGACAGAGATGAAGAGTGAAGATGATGAGCCAGCAGAGTTGGAGAGTGAAGACAGTGATGACTCAGCAGAGTCTGAAAGTGAAGATGAAGGTGAAGATGAAAAAGAAGCCATAGGCAATGAGGAACTATTTACCATATTCAAAAATATTAAGCAGGTCTTAGACGCTGAACAATCAGGTTTAGAAGATGAGGATGGTGAAGTGGACACAGACCCAAATGGTGTAGGCAATGCGTCTATTTCCGTGTTTATGCTGTTGGTGGTGATGGCGGTGGGGTTGGCGGTTGGTGAAAATAGGTATTGTGGTGGATGATGGGGTGGGTGTTAATGCTTGGTGGTTGGTGTTGGTGCTTAGTGGCTAGTGGTGCTGATGGTTATAGAGGGATGGTGATGGTGGTGGTGATGGTGATGATGGTCGGTATTGGTAGTAGGTTGTTGCGGCCGCAATGTCTAGGCAATGGTTAGCCAACTATATTATTTTTGTTGTCGGGGTCTCATTGACTACGTACTCATAATGCATTCATACTGTGTGTACCCGGACATGGTAATTTTTCCTAGTTTTATTACCTTTAACTGGCTGACTGGCGAGGTGTTTCAGACATTCCAGGGATCTACTTCCTAGCAAAATATTTTGGAAACGATTTGAGCAAAAGTTGATGCAGACAGTCAAATTATTTTGAAAATATTCACTAAATATCATGGAAATGATTTGATAGAAAGTTGTTGCTAACACTGCAGTCAAACTATTTTCAAAATATTCGTGTGTCCTTGTAAACAAGTATGCTAGTATACCTCATCCCTTGTGCCAGGCAGAACCCTGCTAGCATACCTCATCCCTTCTCCTCCTCACTCGTTCGACCTCAGTTATGCGACCACCTCTACACTCATTCGAGGGATGTTATTTTCTGATTTTTCAAACCTAAATCATGGCGCATTGGTAGTTTAAGCGAATAATTTTGATACTAATTTGACATAGGAAGTTACAATTCACACTAGTGCCTTCGTGCACACAAACTCTTAAAAAACAAATTCCACTAAACATAATCCTAGCCGGACATAATCCCACCTGACAAAGTCCAACCCGGACATAATCCCACCATACATAATCCCACCAGGTCATAATCCCACTCGGACATAATCCCATCAGACATAATCCCACCTGGACAAAATCCCACCAGACAAAATCCCACCTGGACAAAATCCTACCGGACTTAATCCCACCTGGACAAAATCCCACTGAACAGATTTACACCAGGATTTCACGCCCACTCCAGTAGGGACCTACCGGGATCAACTCAAGTGTGTAGAGAAAGCCACATATATGGGCGTCACATTTCGAATAGTTGCTAACTTGTCGGCGATCTCGGGGCTATTATATCCCTTGATTTTTTTAATTCAATTTAATTCAAGTAAATTTTATTTGCTTATTTAAATGTGAGGTAACGGACCTCTTACATATAATATTCATGGGTGACATAGGATTACAAATCATGAATACACTGGAGACATTAGACAATTACATACATTTATCTGCTCTGCTTCAAAGATTTTAAGAGGGATGGTGTTCGTCGTGTTTATTAATTCATTACTTATTATTAAATGTGCACATTCACACCAGAATTTGTGAAATTAAAATTGTTTAAATTGTACCATTTTAGAGGGTGTAATGAAGCGAAATACATTTTAACGTATGATGATTTCATCCCGCACAAATTATTATATGTTTTGAATTGCGAAGTGAATTAAAGTTCTCATCTATTCTTAAAGATACATATCCTAGCTAAATTTAGGACTATTTGTTAATTTATGGACACTAACTAAATTGGACTGTAGCTGCCATTTTAGTTGGTTAAAGTGTCCATAAATTAACAAATAGTCATACATGTATCTAGGATATGTATCTTTTAAGAGTAGATGAGAACTTTAAGAACATTTGTCTCTAACTCAATTTCACAACTTAAAAAATTATATTAATTTATGTGTAACGAAATCGTCATTTGCTAAGATTTATTTCGTTTGGATGCATCTAGCCCCACAATGTAAGCCTCCAAAAGTGTACAATTTTGACAATTTAATATTCAAGCATTCTGCTGTGAATGTATTCTTTTAAAATTATTATTACTATTATTATTATTATTATTATTATTAAGCCTCGGAATTTGGCATAGCAAAACGGAGTGTTCCCTTCTTGGTTAGGTAACTGGAAACTGTTGCTGTCCAGTCGAAGTTATTTTCAATTTAATCAGCATTTTATACATTTCGCTAACGGTGGTCATCTAAGATAGTGATAGATAGCTAAAGATGTGGAAAGGATGAGGGTGGCTGCATTGTGTGAAATTAGTACAACCATGCTGGTACCAACACAAAATGTTGCTGTGCTGAAAAAATGAACATTGCTCTATTTTACCCAACTTGTAACCAACTTTTTCAGCAAACATGTTACGCACAAATTTCTGTTCTGCCGTTGCTACTACTACTACTACTACTACTACTACTACTACTACTACTACTATTACTACTACTACTACTACTACTACTACTACTACTACTACCATCGTATGTTATGGTAGTGATTTTACAAATTGGTATTATGTACGGGTGAGATTTTGTCCGGTGGGATTTTGTCCGGTTAGGATTATGTCTCGTGGGATTTTATCCAGGTGGGATTTTGTCCCGTGAGATTATATCCAGGTGGGATTTTGTCCAGTGGGATTTTGTCCAGGATTCCGGATGACATCACATGTTACAACATTATTCAGATTGAATCATATCCAGACCGTAATTCGAATGCCATCACATCTTAGAACATAATTCAATTTGAATCACGGTCCAAACCGTAATTGAATGACGTCACATGCTAGCAAATAATTCAGTTTGAATCACTGTCCAGACCATAATTCGGATTGCATCTTACTGTTATTCACTCTATAGATTGGCCTGCATAATCTATATATACACGTCATCCTTCTAGAATAATTCGGATTGCATCTTATTTCTGGAACGTAGTTCGTTATTCAGTTTATACTTAGACCTGCATCCTATTTATGTACACACATGCGCGCGTTAGACCCGCTGTCTAAAGACTGAAGTGTAGTTGGAGTTTACATTGACAGCATTGTGTTTGCGTTTGCGGCGTGTTAGATTCGTAAAACGCATAGCAGAAACGTAACTCATGGGGTGGTATAGTTCCGAGATATGACCAACGATAAATAATGCTAAAGCACATGTATCGTTTTATTTTGCATGCTTAAAATGGTAGTCACTCGAAGAGCTAGGAAATTTGCAAATGCAATTCTAATGCATAATATGATTGCTATGGAAGCTGTAGTTTATGCTCGTATAAGAAGTCGGCGCCGACGATCAATGTGTGTACGTGCCATTCTACAGCAATGAGTACGTCAAGACGAATATAGACATTTAATCCGCGAGATGCAGCTTGCTGATCCAGAGTACCACTGGCAGTACTTTCGTATGTCTACAGCCAATATGGAACACCTGCTCCAATGAACTGGGCCAAAGTTAAAGCACAAACCTAACCACAGATGGCCTATAGGCCCAGGTGAACGCCTGTCACTAACTATAAGGTACGTAATCTATGCTTAGCATTCCCAAATGATTTGCAAATATCGAACTTCAGTGTCAACTGTTGGGTTGTGACGTCATTGTATGCAGAAGGCATCATTTTTCTGTAAATTGTGGACATGATTCTATCTACTCATAAGTCATAATACATTTATTTGGTCTGAAATGAACCATTCCCGTGATATATGTCATATTATACTCGATTGGTGGTCATCTTGGCACCCATCTTAAATTCAACATGTTCCAGTCAAAATATTTTATTAGATTTATATACATCATTTCTAAATATACCAAGGAAATGTGGTTTCATTGCTGTTGCAATTAGTGCTGGGTCAACCCCTAATGTGACCTAGATATTTGACCTTTTGAAGTCACTGTATAGGCAATCCTCCCCATTCTCAATATAAATGTATGTGCCAAATTTGGTGATACTATCTTCTTGAATTCTAGAAATATGCAGTTGACAATAACGCATGCACGCACGCTCACTTGTACGCACGCTCGCTCCCATGCACACACGCTCGCTAGCACACACGCACACACGAATGCTCACACCCACACATGCTCAGTAGCTAGCTCGCTCGCCCGTGCGTATGCACACACTTCGTTGTAATAATAATAATTTCTTTTTTATTCCATAGGTATTTAACAACAGGAAATAGCCATTTTTCCGTTTCCTAGGGATATAGAGTAGGCCGGAAAACAATGTGCAACACCATCCAGGAAACATGTGATGCCATATGGGAAGAATTGCAAAATGATGTCCTTAAACCACAAACGACAGAATTGGAATGGCTCCGAATTGCTGATGGATTCGATTAACAATGGCAATATCATCATTGCATAGGGGCACCCACAAATTCTGGAAGTCTGTTCTATAATTACAAAAAAATCATTCAGTATCGTCTTGATGGCAGTCTGTGATGCCCACTACTGCTTCACTCTCAACGACATTGTCACCCCTGGCCACCGTAGTGACGGAGGAACATTTGGAATTTCCTTATTTGGCCAAGAATTAGAAAATGGCACTATGAATGTCCCTGGCCCAGATGTCGTAGCAACATTTCCTGCCGCATGTGTTGGTTGGTGACGAAGCCTTCCCCTTAAAGGGGTATTTGATGAGACCCTACCCACGTCGTGATTTGGAAACAATCGTTCAGAAAGTATATAACTACAGGTTATCTCGTGCCCGACGTGTTATAGAAAATGCATTTGGCATTCTTGGGTGCCGGTGGCAGACATTTTTTAAACCCATATATGCTGATTCAAAGAAGGTTATCAGCATCACCAAAGCATCATTATGCCTCCACAACTTTCTTCAAAGAAGAAACAAAAAACTTCTTCCAGGACAACGGCGCTACTGCTCCAAAGAGTTAGTCGACCACGAACAATGTGATGGTGAGATAATTCCTGTCCAGTGGTGTATTACAGGTGAAAACAGTAATGGACTGGTTCCAGTTAGGCATGTGGGAACGAATACGTTACAAATGATGTGTTTGAAATACGCAATGTGTTTGCAAATTATTTTGTACCTGAAGCTGGATAATTATCGTGGCAGTATGCCTATGTTAATCGTGCTACATAAGGGCATTGCAATTTAGCTTAAATAACACGTGAAGATATATGAATGCTAATAACTGGTACTTTATTTAATTGCTTTATTTAATTGCAATGGAATTCATCGTATGTGTTTAACAAGCCCATATATCCGCCTTGTGGTACCATTGAAATGGGAGTATGTGTCCTTGAACCTGATTCAGAGGAGGCCGGATGCGAACACATAAGGGATTGATCTCCACTAGCAGGAAATTGTACGTCATAAAAGACTTGCTCAATTTTGATTTTGGCAAATTGTCTTTTGTGCGGTTTCAACGTTCGCAACATTGCTGCTATGTGGTTGCCATACGAAGCTTCTGCGTCATCATCATCATCATCAGCAGTAGCATATTCCAGGACACTGCGGTACATCTTTTGATTTAACATCGGTGGATTCCTTTGCTCCGGGTTTATTCATTTTTTACTGTGTATATGTACCTGCGGAATATTTGGTTGCTGTATCAACAGCGATTTGACCGTGATGCTCATCACCGGGTTCTGTCTGTGTTTCAGGATGGCCTTCTCCATCCTTGTCAAGCTCCATATCTTTGGTTTGCTCTTTGTCTGGCTCGTCACACCATCCCATTTCAACTGCTACATCATCATTAACATCAGCATCACCATTATTATTATCATCATCATCACTTTCGTCAGTTTCTTTAACAGGCTTCTTCAGATTACTGCATGTTCTGGTAAACGAAACCACATTAATAAGTTTCAGTGGTAATCAAATCTTTGCGCAGATGATTATTTCTGGAAAGTAATTTTATGTTTTGAGGCCTTCCATACTAAAATGTTCTATCCCGCTAGCTATACCAAACTGATTTTGATATGTTGTATATCAGGCCCATAAGGGGACAACTGAGCAAAGGGGTCGATTAAATTATTTCAAACACGATATCAAAGATTTTAAATTAAAAATAATCATACAAGTATGGTGTGGAATATTATGAAACAAACATGACTGCTGGAACCTGTTATTTCCACAGTTGTCAAGAGTTAAATAAATTAGTTTCGAAATATTTAACAGAATATGTCTTAAATGTGAGTGATTTATCGTACATACTGCCATTAGGAAAGAAAGGCTGGTTCGCCAAAGGGCATTAGTAGTAGTAGTAGTAGTAGTAGTAGTAGTAGTAGTAGCAGTAGTGGTGGTGGTAGTAGTAGTAGTAGTAGTAGTAATAGTAGTAGTAGTAGTAGTAGTGGTATTAGTAGTAGTAGTGGTAGTAGTAGAAGTAGTAGTCATTGAAAGCTGTGCTGAAATTGGCTCTGCTAATTCTGACGAATATTTTCGTCACTACTGCTGGTATTCACTTAATTTTTGTTTTGTTCGCTGCATAAGCGGTTTTGGTTGAGTTTGATGTTTTCTGTTTGTGTTTTATTCGTCGTTGTTTGTCGTATTTTGTGACTCTGGTTTTCTGGTTTCGAGAATTAGAGTCGCCAAGTAAACTGCCATTGTATTTGGCAACCGTCTTGTTACATTTTGTATATAAGTTTAGGTGGCTTTTTGCCTACTTTATCTCCGTTATTGATAAGCGCATTTGTACTTGGCGGGCTGAGCTTTCTGCTTAGGCCGATCTCGCTGACCTGTCGAGATATCGCGCTTCGACGTGCATTTATATTCACTGCAGTAGACAGGCGTAATCTAGGTCAATGTGAATGCTCGCTAGTAACATGTCAAGTCGCTATAACATGGAATAAAAGACACTGTAGGGGGTTGGGCCAAATGTTTTAAAGGGGCTAATTAATATTAGCAAAAATGTCTGGAATCTTACGGTCAGTTCACAAGGAGTTAAAGAAAGGTATTTGGAAGAGGGCCTGATTGTCAATGGACAAATATGTAAGATCGAAGAGGTTGATTCAGATAGATTGATTGTAAAAGTGACGGCCCGCTTGAAATTCCGAATGAACGTATTACAGCCGAGCTGGGAAAATATGGGCAAGTGATAAAAATTGAAAGGGAGACGTATGCCTTCGATAGAACACTTGAAAATGGGATACGACGGGTGTGCCTGGAAAAAATTGACAAACCTATTCCAGGTAGATTGTCTATTGATGGGAGCTTCTTCCTCCCTGTGTGGCATAGGGGCCAGGTTAAAGAGTGCCGTTTCTGCACACGTACAGAAGAGGCGAGTGCTTGCTATATGGATCCTGCTTCTCTCAATTCCAGTGAAGTACACAGTAGTAACAATGTGCCACACACCTATGCACATGTTGTTAGCAAGGCTGGATATCCCATTGATAGTAAGACTGTGGACCCCAATGTTAGTAAGACGGGGGGGGGGGGGGTCCAGTTGTTAGTAAGGCTGGTGATCCAGTACTGGCAAAACACGTTGATGAGATTGAGGTTCTGGAGACATGTATATCTGCTACCACTCCAGCAACAGCTGAAATAGCCCAGGAAAATGATGACTCCGACGCTGTTGATGATACACAGAGTTTAGTACTGGGACAAACAAAATTTGGATCTCAGTCAATGGATGTTGATGTACCGTTTGATTTGTCACCACTAACAGAGTCTGGTGTGTTATTAATACATTCTACACAGGCAATTGTACAGCATACTATTGCTGGTGGGGTTAAAAGAGTGAAAGAAGACGTGAGCTCCGGGGCGGAGGACAGGGAGGATGACGATATAGACGACTCTATCTCTATTGCAGAGTCTGACACCTCGATCCAGACGCAGGAATCTCAGCAGCCCGATGAAATGGTACTGTATCGCTCAGAGAAGGGCAAGATTTTAGTTCCATACATTACACGCTTAGGTGTTCGCTAGAGTCATTTGCGGAGTGATTCAGACATTTCACGGCATCAACATCTGACCATTACTGATCTTACAAATTCAGAGTTTACTATGAAGATTGGCAAATGGGCTAAAGGGGATAAAAACAGTAAGAAGACAAAACCAAACTAGACATTATGGGTATTATGCATAGATTCTTAATCATAATGATAATTTGCTCACTTAATTGCTGTGGTTTGAATGATGGATTGAAGCAATGCATGTTGCTAGAGAAATTATCTGATTTGAAAGCTGATATCGTCATGCTTCAGGAAACTAAGTTCCATAATGCTGAAGTACTAGAAAATTTCAAACAACTTTCTAAGGGTGAAATATTCTATTCCAATGCCACTGATTTAAATACAGGAGTGGCGATTTTATTTTTACCCAGGTGTTTGACTTTATTAAATATCATTTCATCGGAAGCTGATAGTAATGGCAGATGGGTCGTGGTGACTGTTGAAATGTCTGGTTCAACACTAAATTTGATGTGTATTTATGCCCCTGCATCCCATTCTCAACGAGGTACATTTTATTCAGCTATTGGCCCAGTAATTCATGATAGATCAGAAAATATTATTATTGGTGGAGATTTTAATTGTGTTTTAAATCCAGAGAAGGATAGGCGTTCGCTATCAATATACTCTGATACGTCTCATCGGCGTTTACAGGAAATATGTGACAGTGAGCACCTTTTGGATAGTTATAGAGTTTTAAACACTGAATGTTGTGAATATACAAGCGTAACAGCTAATGGTCAGACAGCCTCTCGGTTAGACAGGATTTATGTACAGAGAGAGCTAAAAGGGTTAATTTCGGATACTGGCATATATCCCGTACCTTTTTCTGCTCATTGCCTAGTTTCCACTGTGTTAGATAATGCAGAATGGGTTACACGTGGTCCAGGTTTTTGGAAACTTAATATTTCCTTGCTGAATGATTTTTAGTACCATCGATGTATTGAAAGTTTCTGGCGTTTTAAGCTCCGCAATATATCAGAATTTGAAAGCTTGATTTTTTGGTGGGAAGATGTTAAGCTAGGGTTTGCTAATATATCAAGGCAATATTCTATTCAAAAGGCAAGGAAAATGCGCAAAGAGGAGAGAAGGTTGATTCGTCTACAAACCTTAATTTTTCGCAAAATTTCAAGCAGCGATATTCACTTGACTGAGGTTTTGGAGGAGACCAAGTTAAAATTATCACAAATAGAAATGTACAGAGCAGAAGGCGCAAAAGTAAGATCAAGAGCCCAATTTTATTCTGAAGTTGAAAATATTTTTGTGGCCTAGAAAAGTCTAGAGGTGTGGAAAAGATAATTAGGAGCCTTGAAATAAATGGGCAAATTGTTAATTCAAATAAAGATCTACTAGAAACTGTTCAGACATTTTATGAAAATTTATATAAGTCTGAAGAAATTGATGAAGAGTTGGCAGCTGAATTACTTGCTAATATTAAGGACACATTGACTCATCCGTTGGCTGATATTTGTGATGAATATTTAACCTTAGAAGACCTGACTAAATCGCTTAAAACAATGAAGAATGGAAAATCGCCAGGGGGAGATAGCCTGCCTGTTGAGTTTTACATTACTTTCTGGCATCTCATTGGTCTGAAATTCTGTGAGATTGTTAAAGGAATTTTCCATCAGGGAAAACTTCCTTTGACAATGTCTCAAGCACATGTACGTCTGCTATTTAAAAAGGGTGACCGGAGTGACATACGGAATTATAGGCCAATTTCTCTCCTTGGAGTTGATTACAAGATTATTTCTAGAGCTCTCACTAAAACTAGGTCAGGTGCTGGGCGACGTTATTAATCCTGTTCAGACATGTTCAATACCTGGTAGATCAATATTAACCCACCCTGTGCTTTTTAGAGATCTGATTCAGTTAGTTGAAAAGGATAACATTCCAGGTGCCATTGTGGCATTAGATAATGAAAAGGCTTTCGATCGTTTGGAGTGGAAGTTTCTGTTGATGTCATTAAATCAATTCGGCTTTGGGCCCAATTTTATTAAATAGATCCGAATATTGTACAATGGCATTACTAGTAGAAACGGTGTGAACAATTTTATAAGCCAGCCAGTTGTCTTAGAACGAGGGGTTCGACAAGGTTGCTCACTGTCAGCACTTTTATTTGTAATTTGTATGGAAACCTTGGGAGCGACAATAAGAGAAGATATAAATTATCATGGACTGTGTATTCGTGGTTTTATGACACCAGTGAAATTATCACAATATTCCGATGATACGACTATTTGTGTTGGCCAAAATAGTGATTTTAATCGTTTACATCTTACTTTGGAGAATTTCCAAAAAGCGTCAGGGCTCAAAATTAATAAAGAAAAATCAGTAGGTTTGTTTTTGGGTTCATGGAAAGATCGAAATGATCAGCCATTAGGCATCAATTGGTCCACTGACATAATACAGATCTTAGGCATTCATTTCATTCGAATAAACCATGATTCCATTAATTGGACAAACTTGCTTTCTAAAATGAGCAAGAAAATTATTCAATGGAAACATCGATGTCTGACTATTTTTGGCCGGGCAATAGTGATCAATAATTTGATATTGTCACAACTTTGGTATATTGCTGCAGTTGTTAATATGCCTCAACATGTTGAAAAGGAAATTACCAAGATGATATTTGATTATTTGTGGGAGGGTAAAACACACCTTGTCTCACAACATGTCTGTACTAATAATAAGCTTGATGGTGGGCTTTCCATTCCAGACCTAAGAATTAAATGCGTCTCGTTAAGGCTGAAATTATTAGATGATTTACGTCATTCAGATAGTCAGTGGGCAAATGTGTCTAGATGCCTTATAGAAAGGTGTATTGAGCCATTTTCAGCTAAATCCCTTTTCTGGTCTTCTAAACCTCCACCGAATTACACACGGATTCCATCTGTATTTTTGGACATTAAAGCTGCTTTAGCTAAGTTTGTTCGCAAAGAAGATTCACCTCTTTGCTGGGAGCATGCCTCCAGCCAGTACATATGGGGGAATGATCATATTCGATATGAAGGCAGAGTTTTATATTACACTTCTTTTGCTAAGCATGGTATTCAAAATTTGTGTGATATTGTAGATGTGAAAACTCGAAAATGGAAATAACTATATGACATATCACGAGTAACATCTTTACGCCCAATTGATGTGCAGCGCCTTCTAAAAGGGTTACAGGAAGCAATTCCAATGGAATGGTTTCTTCTCCCTAATGGGTCTGTGAATAATGCTTGCTCCAAGTTAATCCTGGAAAGTACTGATGGACGTTTTTCATATACGTTAAGGAATAAGGGGTGGTATAATATGTTAATGCTGCAGAATATTACTATTCCAAAGGCTGCCGCGGCATGGGAAAGGACTGAACATTCTCCCCTGAGTTGGGATGTTGTTTGGAAAAATATCCATTCACCACACATACCTAATCGAGCAAGGGATGTTGTCTGGCGATTGTTTCATAGAAAACTATGGGCCCCCTCCTCAAGAAAGTTGGCATAGCAAATAATGACCACTGTCTATTTTGTACAGATACTGAGGAAACCATTATCCATTTGTTTACAGAGTGTGTGCCCGTCTCCCAATTTTGGATGTACATTGAACAGATATTTAGGAAAATTGTTACAGTTGATAGCAACATAATCCAAGATGCAATTCTATTTCATGAATTAGAAGCTTATAATCTGACTAATAATGCAAAGAAGATCTTGTTATTTTGTTTGAGTGTGGCGGGCTGGGCAATTGGGAAGCATCGTTGTACGATAGTTAGTGACTCATATACAGGGTTTAACTCCAGCAGTTTTGAAAAATTGAAGTGCGCTTTTCGTGCCTTGTTCTCGTATTGCCTTAAATGTGAATTTCATGATACAGTGACTAAAAATAGACTTCACTCTTTTAAAGTTATTTGCTGCTCTGCTGATTTGATTTCCATTGTTTCGACAAATTTGATTATTTACTATCCACCGTAATTGGCCTCTGGAGTGATTTATTAAATAATATACATGTATCTGTGTGCTTGGAGCTGTGATTTTGTTTCAAACTACTTTGTTTTGATGTTTTCTATATTTAAAAGCTAACTATATATTTTTAATTATTATTTTTAAAGCACATGCAGCATTAGTGGTTTAAGAGTGTGCATGCGTGTGCGCTGACTGTTACTATGTGAAACAGCAGCATTTACTTCACGCAGCAACAGCTCCAACACGCGCATGCACTCTAAAACTCTGCTAATCAGATTGAGATGAAAATTGCGAGTTTTTGCTCGGAAAGGGTTAAACCTTGTCCCTAAATTTAGGTGGTCGTTTGAACAGGTTAACCCATTTTGTTTTTGGCAATATTAATAAACAATCAAACATTTTTTATTAATAATGTTTGTTCCGGGGTAATTTTGGAAACTGAATCCAAAAGTAAATTGCTTTCGACTAAAATAAATTTAACATTCAATGTACTGCTTCCTAATAATAGATTGGAAATACTTAGCATGTATACATATAATTGTGTTTGTCCCGGGATAATTATGGAATCAAGTAAATTGTATTGTTTGAAATCGTTTGTTAAGTTTCAACCCTCTTCAACTATGTAGGTTGCATTGTCGCTTCACTGAGCTCAGTGTAATATCTTAGCGTTTACTTTTTATAGATTATCCTGCGGGGCGTTGATTATTGATTAATTTGTTTCCGATTGACTGTGTGTGTTAAATACGTCCGATCGCTGTGTTTGTTTCACAGCCTATGCTCGCGTGAGCTTTTATAATTTTAATGGAATGTTGTTGAGCTAGTTACTTGAAATTTTTAAAGGGACATATTTAGCTGTTTTGAATTTTTAAATTAATCGTTTGACCACCATATATGTATTGTTTATTTATACACATGACTGATATAATCGTTTGTTCTCTTTGATTTATTCTATGTTTAATGTTCTTTCAGTCAGTTTATTTTTGGGTATTATGGATTTCCACACGATCCATTGATCGTGTTACCAAAAAAAAAGAAGTAGTAGTAGTCGTAGTAGTAGTCGTAGTAGTAGTAGTAGTAGTAGTAGTAGTAGTAGTAGTAGTAGTAGTAGTAGTAGTAGTAGTACTCGTAGTAGTAGTAGTAGTAGTAGTAGTAGTCGTAGTAGTAGTAGTAGTAGTAGTAGTAGTAGTAGTAGTAGTAGTAGTAGTAGTAGGAGGAGGAGGAGTAGGAGGAGGAGGAGCAGCAGCAATATTTGTAATGATACTACTACTACTGCTTCTGCTGCTGCTGCTGCTGCTGCTGCTGCTACTACTACTACTACTACTACTACTACTACTACTACTACTACTGCTGCTGCTTCTGCTGCTGATGCTGCTGCTGCTGCTGCTACTACTACTAGTACTACTACTACTACTACTACTACTACTACTACTACTACTACTACTACTACTACCGCTGCTACCGCTGCCGCTGCCGCTGTTGCTGTTTCTGTTGCTGTTACTGTTACATTTACCGTTACTGCTGTTACTGATGCTGCTGCCCCCCCCCCCCCCCGCCGCTGCTGCCATTACTGCTGCTATTTTGTGCCGAGGTTACAGTGATTCACACCAAGGGAGGGATCTATTTCTAGCTAAGCTCCGCCTGTTTTATGCATGTGTTAGAATTGATTTTCTATCCTGCATTCTTAGTATCTCAATTTCAGAATAACTATGCTGGTAAGATGTTACATATTTCGAAGCTAATTTTATTGGGAGATGTTGTCGCCATATGCAGCAAGAGCATCCAGTCAAATTAGTTTCAAAATATTCAACTAACTGTTTATTAAGTCATAAAGAGAGACAATTCAGACAGTTCGTGTCGGACTATTTGCTTATTTCGTGTCGGATCTACGTCATCAGATTGTCGCGTCAGCTAACCAGTGGTTTATTTTATCTATGACTTCAGATACTCATTTAGGGTGTTATATTTTATATGTTACTAACGGCCCATAATGGACGTAATTCTGCAGAAATCCCATTTGATCAAGAAACGTTCACTTTTTAATGTTCTTAGCCTGACTTCCACTTTAGCTGCTGTTGATCTTCTTTCTCTGTACCCGATAACCATCTTTGAGGTTTTTCCATAATGCCTTTGCCTTGATTCCTGAAAAGAATAAAGCGGATCCATATCAATAGAGCATGCGCCTACTAAAGTTGAATAAATGGCCTTTAATATCGCATTACCTTTGAGTCAAACTATTTTTCTACAAATAATCCAGCACGTTCATATCAATCCATCTCGAAACCATTCATCATTGTAATGACATTCGATATAGAGCATATCTCCCCCACATTTCTGTGCATCACACTTTCAGTTCGTATAGAACATCTTGATAGATTTCTGTTCTAGGTCGATCTAAATTTAAAGTTTTTAAAATCTAAAATATAATATTGTAATGAGTCGGATGTGGACCTTGATCTGTATCTGGACCAGGATCTAAATTCATAGCTGGATTATATGTATCAGCAGCAAGTTACATCTAAAGCAAACTATATTTTGGATATCCTACTCGGAGACAGACGGACCGACAGCAGACAGACAGACAGACAGACGTGAATATGTAACATCCGTCAATCTTTGGTGGCAAAGCATAGCTTGTAAAAGCATACCATTTGCCCCAGAATCACAATTTCAGTACAGACAGCCAGTTGAATATTGCTTTCCAGAGTACCCACCCCTCATATGACGTCATAATGAACTGCGCAATGTGTAGAATGACATCATAATGAATGACGTCATGAATGATATCATAAGTACGTCACGAACGCATATTTGAAGACAGTCTATGCGTTGTTGTACACATTGTTTGCTTTTACTATTTAATCAATATTCTGTTGACTATTTTGAAACTAATTTGACTGGGCGCTGTGGCTGCCATAGGCAGCAACAGCACCCAGTCAAATTAGTTACAAAATAGTCAACACCTTCCCTGTATATTTTTCAGGAAATTGATAGCTAGGGCATTTTGGGATCGATCAATCCCGCTACGGCGAGGTGTGTGTGGAGCTTAGCTAGTGATGGGCGGGGCATAGCTAAAAATGGGAAGGTCCATTAGTTCCAGAATATTCATTCTTTATTGCAATGCCAATGAATTTTGGTATTTGAGATTCTGGGTTCAAAGGGTTAATAATTAAATGCATAAACTGCTTACCTGTCAACTCTATTTGCGATCCAATTTTCTCCCACAGAGTGTCAATAACATCTTTATTACAAAGCTCCGGATGTGTGGGATTAATTACAGTTTCCTTCTCGCGAACAAATTCAATTAGCTTTTCTCGCGATTGGTCATATTTCAAGCGTGGGGTATAATTGACTTCCTATGTATTAAAGTTTACCAGCAGGTACATTAACCTCATTCTGATCGCTGCGACATTGTGTTTCTGCATGAAAAGTTAAACAAAGTTTAACTTTATCGCGGACAAAGCGTTACCGCTTGCGGTGAAGCGATATGGTCGCGATGACACGCGTTGTCTTTGCGTTATGTTGCGTTTCCTCAGCGATGACGCAGCGTTGACGCAAATATATCGTGTCGCCAACTATACATTGGGCTTAAGGCCCGCATTCCATGTACGCGTTTCTACTCGCGTATTCCAGCGTGCGCGTATCGGCAAGCGTGCATGTGCATTTCCATGCGGGCGAGATTATTTGTCCACATTGCGACATGCAGGTATAGCTGGCACTGAAAACCAACACGCGCGCTGAAAAACAAGCGCGCTGAAATTTCGCTCTCAGATCGACTTTTATTTCAGCGCGTGTGTAGTCAGCGCGTGGAGATGCTTACGTGGATATATATAAAATGTATTGAATCGATTTTTTTCGCGAGCCAGCAGAAACGCGTACATGGAATGCGAGCTTTACGCTTAATTCGCAGTATATAATTTTTACCCTATAATGCCTGCTCCCGTCGAATTTCGAACTACGAACTACGAATTTCGGTCTTACTTATAAGGGGTACAACCTACATATACCTGCTACGTTTGGAGGTATAGCGTCTTTATGGCAGCTTACTGAGACTTTTAAGACGTTGAGCGCCGCTATCCCATGTGTCAATTCTCTTCCTCCGAACAACATATTGAAAGAAAAATCAATGTTCTCAGTTACTGCTACAATTAAAGCAATATTTATGAAAATATAATTATAAAGTGACAAATATGTAGAAAAACATTTAAAAATTACATTTAGCTCAGCTGACTACACAGTCAGAGGAGCTATAGCGATCAAGCACCTACCCACCCACCATCTTTGGTATCTGTATTTCTGTCTGCTCGACTATTTGAAAGACGATATGTTGAAATACAAATAGCCGATTTATTATCTGTTGCGTAGCGGTCATCAGTGCAAATATTTTGACTGATCATGTATTGCTGTCGCGTTTTGGGTTGTGATGCTCATTTCGTTTGCCAGATTCCCATAATTGCAATTTCAGCTACTTTACATTCCGTCAGTGGTCATACTAGCAACATTCCATGAAATAAATGAAGATTGGCCAATCAGATTTTTCAGATGGTGTCTATCATTTATTCTTAAAGTTATTAGCTCCAGCACACCCATCAAGTTTTCTACGTTTTGAGTTCCAGCAATGCGCACACAGTAAGGTGACTTTAAGATAGGGCCAATGTTGGTGACATTTGTACCTCTAGTGGTATAATTACATGGCATATATGCATTTAACCTATTAACACTCAAATTCAAGAAAATTAAAATTTTCTCATTGAAAGTGTCATTTGCATACCAAGAGAAGACTGTTGTTTGACAATTTACCACTAGAATGACTGGCTCGGTTATCGAGCCAGTCATTCTAGTGATAAATTTTCAAAAATAGTCTTCTCTTGCTCTGCAAATGGACATTTTCCAAGACAACTGCAGAAGCCCTTTTTGTCCGATTTGCGTGTTAAAGTGTTAAAGTACCGTATATGAAATTGTAGAGAGCTAAAATAGGAAGCTTACGAGTGATCATTTTATCCCACCTGGCCTGAAAGACCAAGTGACCTTATGCTGTGGTAGCCATCGGTTGTCGGTCCATCCTCTGTCCATCCGTCGGTCGTCTGTCCATCAACGTTTTCTTTACACAACCTTTTCTCCACTGGCTGATTTGAATTATATTTGGCAGAAAGCATCATTTTGGCATAGAGATCCAAGTTTGTTCAAATGTTGCCGATTGGCCAGCTTGCCAAATTGTAGAAACGTTTTTTAAAATCTTCTCAGATACTGCTTGGGGGATCGATACACAACTCGGCTTCGGTTGCCATCTAGGATGGCCTAACTTTCACGAAAATCAGTTTTTCTCCAAAACCATTGAACGGATTTGGCCGAAATATGGTAGATATGATTAGGCACTAAGGGCGGTAAAGTTAGCCCAAGAGAAGTTGATACGTCGGAAAACATGGCCAATAGAAATGTAGCGGGTCTGCTGCCCATATTGAATTTTCTTATTTAATGGATTTTGCCTTTCGAAACTGTCGGATGAACAGTTTGCCGGCCATCTTGGAGCTTTTTCCCGCTAAAAACTGCCATACTAAAACACTAGTAAATTAAAAATGTCTTCCACTGGTTCGATTTCAGTTATATTTGCCAGGACGCATCCGTAGGCCATAGAGATTCAGACTTGTTCAACATAAAGTAATCAACCAATTCGGCTGGCGGCCATCTTGGATTTTGGCTAAGTTTTGGAAACGTCTATGAAAGCTCCTTCTCCGAAACTACTTGGAGGATGGATTGAAGCCTCAAGAAATCTCATCTAAGCCAAGAGCTGAAGTTTGTTCAAGGGAACGTGATTGTCCAAATGCATCGGAGGTCATCTTCGATGGCTTAGTTTTCAGGGAAATTACGTCTCCAGAACCGCTGAAGGTCTCTGGCCGAAATATGGTAGATATGATTATGAACTAAGAGTCATTAACGTTTGTTCACGGGAAGTTTATAGGTCCAAAACCATGGCCACCGTGGACTAATCAAAATGTAGCTTGATTGGCAGCCACATTGGATTTATTTGTTTGATGAATTTTGATGCTAAAATTGTCCTTATATAGGTTTTTGGATATGTGGATTTCAAATGTGCCACTTTTTAAACTGTCGGATAAACGGTTTAGCGACCATCTTAGATCTTTTCCCGTCCAAATTCCCCAATACTAAAGCAATAGGAAATTTAAAATGTCTTCTCAAGACCTGCTGGACCGACTTTAACAAAGTTTGGTAGGACACATCCTTGTTCTGGTTACAGTTATGGCCTCTATTTCAATTTCGCAACTTAAATAAGTATATTAATTTATATGGGACAGAATCATCATATGTTAAGATTTATTTCGTTTCATTACATATAGGCTCACAGTTTAAGCCTCCAAAAGGGTATAATTTAAACAATTTTATTTTCAGAAATTTTACTGTGAATATGCACCTTTAAACAAGGTTCCATTAGATTAGAATACGGTTTCATTATAGTAAGGCAGCTTAATGAAATGAAGGGGACATACCGGATAAAAGCACCTTCTGTGAGTCTTTGGTAGGGCCAACTGATTACTTTTTTGCTAGGATCATCCAAGTGTGACAGTTTTGGCTGTTGTCACGTGACCGGTTTTCTTCTTGTATTGTATTATTAGAAGAATGGGCAAATTGTATATATTGCTTGCAATTAAATTCTAAGAAAAAACAATCAATTAAACAGAAGTTTAGCTATTGATGTTGCAATTATAGCGGCATCATTTTGATACATCTTACATCTTGATATTGTTATTTATTAACCCTTGCCACTCTGATGTCACGATTTTAAATATTCAAATTAAATTAAAAGATATATTACTGCTGTAGACCGCAACTTCGTCCACCAAAATTGTTTCTAGCAAGGACATCTGCCATCACAACCGCTGTTACTCTTACATCCGCATTTAACCAACTTTCTGCAGGCTTTCGAAGCAACTGGAATTGTTGCCCATACATTGAGCCATGAGTGGGTTACTTTGACCATTGTCCAAACCCATTCCCCAGAAGATGGAACTTGTTGATGGGACAGATTACAGGTTACCCAGATTCATGCTTGGTAAACGGCACAGTTCGAGTGCTGCAGCAGGGCATTTAGTGTTGGTGGAAGAGTTTCCAGTGGTTTATTTTTCTGGCAAAACATCTCTCTGCATGCCTGGTTGACACAGTTCGCATGGCTGGTTTTGTCATACAGAACAACTGTATAGCGTTCAAGCAGTTTGAAATACTCAGATTCAACATCCAGCTCAGTGAATTGGTTCTCTATCACAAACTTGAAAGCTGCAGTCACAGCAGGATATGATCTCCATGCATCCCACGCCGATCGTTTCCCTTTCCCAAAAATGAAGACACTGTATCACAGCTAGTGAAACTGTGGAACATTGGTCAGGCCATGGACGTGTCATCTCCTAGTGACTGGGCAATTTCATTGATGCGAAAATACGTGAAACTCTTCCCTGTGGCGAAAGCCACCTATATATCTGGGATTTTCTAGGAGACTGAAAGAGACTAATGAATGAAACTTTAGCTGTATTACTTGAATGATTATAATCCAAATTATTCAAGGCGCCCACTGTGAACAGACCATATCGTAGTTGAGAAGGCTAAACAATACATTCCTTCTGAATGTGTTGACATACTGCAGTTGCCAACTGATTCTCAATTTGTAGAATAGCTTACAGTGAGACCCAAGCTACAGAGTAGCGTGATAAGATACTTTGATCAAGTGTATGAACCTTCAGTCCAATATACAGAGGCAGTGGTGGTTCATTGTTCGCAGAGTGTCGTGATTTAGATGTAGTGGGAGCTTTTTTCTTACAATTGAAGTGGATGGCCTGTGAAATACTAAAACACTTGTCAGAATCTCTTGAGTCGTGTTGCTTTACGTCGGATCCATTCAAAAGCATAGATACCGATATCTTCAGAGTAGTAGGCATAGCCTTTTTTTAGATTCCGGAGAAAATAAGGCGTCAAATTGAAACCAATACTTGAAGATGTATTCACGTACTATTTTATCAGCTTTTGCCAGAATAGCAGCATTTCCTGCATAGTCACAAGTTAATGTTTGTTTCAACATGTGTTGCATTCACTGTTCGAGACAAGAACCATATGTTTTCCATCACATTACTCTTGAGCTTCAGGAAAAGGACCTTATCCTCGAAACGAGCCGTATTGGTTTCTTTCTTCACACCCAGATCCTGAAGACGGTTTTCATAAAGCTGACGAAGCTCTGAAAATCCTCAACTGAGTTTTCTATGAATGTGGCCAGCTCCATAAATGCTCTTGCCTGAATCTTCTCTTCCTCTATCCGGGCTTCACTAGACCCCTGCCTCTGTCTTATTAGTGAACGGTGGCGATTTCTCAATCCAGCAAGACAGGTCAAATGGTATTTTCCCCCCAAGAGCAATAAGGTCCCCACCTGCAACCCTAGCTAATAGTGCTGTGTCATGTAAGTCAGTAGCTATGCGTTTCACATTCTCATCTGCATTTAGCGTCCTGAAATCATGAAGATGTCCGTCTGCCTTTGTGCAGAATATACATATGTTTTGACAATGACTCGGCCTCTGCGTCGTTTCTCATCTACTGCGGCATTTGATGTCTCTGCATCATTGGTATCTCTCTTTCTTTCTGCTCTTTCTAGCGTGTGTCTCTGTATTCTCTTCAATAAATATATTCACTGGTAGTCTTTTCAATTTTCTAAATGCCGAAACATTATCAATGAAAGATTTGTATGGTTCAGATTTATCTGCAGATCCTGGGCCATTTAGGGGACACCTCACCACTTCGCTAGTGACCTCTTGACATATCACACATGCGAACCAATCCATTTTCTGTCTTCAATCAATAAATGAAACGTGTATAATAACACAGATAAGCTTTACCACTTGTATTAAGGCATCATTTTATTTAGTTTTTTAACAAAAGGTGTTCACCTTACTTTGATTGACCTTTTCTAAAATTATCCCAGGTAGTTTATTATCATGGAAAAGAAATACATTTTATAAATAACTTTGGGAAGATTTATTTATTTATTTATTTAAGGCAATTAATTCGACATCTGGCAATTGCCATTTTACTTAACTTCATGGGCATCTTTTTGCTCAAACCTATCATTTTAGCCGTTTTCAGAATACAGAAAAATTAAAATCACATTTTAACTTATAAAAACTGCCATATTAACTTCTGATCATGGATCCTAGCAGAAATGTGAAGTATTTGACATGGCTAGGGCTTGGTGAAAAAAGTATGCTTTTATCCGCTCTGTCCCCATTTCATCAAAATCCGGTCCTAAGCTGCCTGACTTATTAGTCACGTTATTCATGCTGACGTAGGCCTAGCTACATAATATTTCCCACATAAGCGTTTTTACCTGCCAACTAATACCCGGAAGTGCGAATGCCGCCCAGAATTTTGTGTTGTTGGGAAAATTAATTTATAATGAATGGAAATCTAGTTTTAGCTATGCCCCGCCCATCTCTTGCTAAGCTCCACCCACGCTTTGACCGTCTTGGTATTGATCGATCCCTGAGCTTCATGACTATCAATTTCCAGAAAACTATACAGGTAAGCGGTTGAATATTTTGAAACTAATTTGACTGGTTGCTGTTACTGCCTATAGCAGCAACAGTGTCTAGGCAAATTAGTTTCAAAATATTCAACAGCATGTTTATCAATTAGTAAAGGATTCGTACAACAAAGCTTAGTCCGTCATCAATTAATCATTCATGACGGTCTTATCTACGTCATTCATGTAGATTATGGCGCCATGTGATTGACATGATTATGCAATGCATAAATTAAAATTATATTCACTCAAGGGCCAATGGCCTATTGTGTAATAAATCTAATAAATCTATCTACCTGTATAAACTTGAAATGTCAATTGCTTAAACTTTCTTCTTTGATTGTACGTCTATTCTAGATATAAAACAGCTTAGTAAGCTCGTTATATAACATTAACTCTTATACATTCCCTACAGCCACAATAAATCACGAGTTATACACCCACTTAGGATCGACATATTTCTACATTCTTTATTAACAACCAGACATTTCATGTTCCTGTTTTAACATTAAAATTAGGGCACGTATATCTATTGCATAATATCCGGTATTCCTACGCAAGTTTAACTCGCCTGTTATAAAGTTACCAGTCAGGAAGTACAACACCCAGTGTAACATTTGGCATCCTGTCGTGGAAGGTGTCGTTAGCACATGCTCACAGTGATAGAGCATTAGGTATTTTGATTTTTCTTTCTATTACTACTACTACTACTACTACTACTACTACTACTACTACTACTACTACTACTACTACTACTACTACTACTACTACTACTTCTTCTTCTTCTTGATTGTCATCGTTATCGTCGTCGTCATCGTCATCGTCATCATTTGCATTAGCATTGTCATCACCATCTTCTTCTTCTTCTTCTTCTTCTTATTATTATTATTATTATTATTCACAGGTAGCGTCATGTTTCTAGACGATTTGGAAGACGATAAGACCGAGGACCCGGACTTGATTGACAATCAGATGTGTGATGTCTTTCAGCTAGCATTTGTTGGCCGTCACAAGGAGAGAGAAGAAATCAAGAATGTGATGAAGGAGAGGGCAAAGATCATTCAAATAGCGGGTCCTCCAATGATTGGAAAGTCAGCTCTTGCAGAACAGGTAACTGTGACTAACACTATAAGCTGGGATGGATGGAGTGAGGTCATGTTGGGTTTGAATGACAGGATAATATGTACAGCAATTGATCTTGTCTCCGGCTTATCGACCTAACAAATAAAACCTGTCTACACCGGACACTGTATGTCCCATCAAAATGTGGTTATTAAATCAGGTCACTGCTTAACCCCTCGTGTGTCAACTTGTCGTTACAATGGTAACATCGCCTCTACAATAATCTTGAGGTCTGTCTATTTGCAGCTCAAGAGAAGACTATTTTTGACAATTTACCACTGGAATGACTGGCTCGGTTACTGAGCAGTCATTCCACTGGTAAAATTTCAAAAATAGTCTTCTCTTGGCTTGAAAATGGCCACCTACTAAGCAAAAATTTAGATTTCCTAGACGATTAATCCTATAATCGCCAAGCCGGTCAAGAAACCAAGTCTTTAAAAAAAATTCCTAAATTCCTGTCCGTAAATTTACAAAAAAACCCAGTTCTCTTGGCCAAGAAATGGTCATTCACTGATTAAATATTTGAATTATCTGTTAAAATCTTGACAGATGAGAGGGTTAATTGATAAAAGTAGCATTTTGAGCACTTTGAGGCGCTGTTGACACAAGAGGGGATAATGCAACTTTTGCAGAGTTCAAGAGCACTATCTGCTCTCCACAGGGATATGGCTTCCCTCAGGCACTGTTTACATGTCACCTCGATCCAGCACCGTCATCCGTACTGGAGAACTCCACATGATTAAAGTCCCGAGTATCTACACTGGGTCTCGACTAGAGCTAGAGTACGTAGACTACGTAGTCTTAATAGACGAGGAAATGATCGAGGCCTCTAGGTTATCTCCTCCCTATAGCTGAAGAACAGCACAAGAATTCACCCTTCCAGAGTATCCATCCATCATCTGACCTCGTATGACGTATATCATAATCAGCTAGACGCGTGTATGATGATGTCACAATCATTACGTCACAAAGGGTTCGTATAGACCATCACCAAATCTCAGATAGTCCGACACTTTGTATGAATTGTATATCTTTGTACTTTTTGCTGTTTAATAAACATGCTGTTGAATATTTTGAAACACAACACCCAGCCCAATTAGTTTCAAAATATTCAACAGCTTACATGTGTAGTATTTTGGAAATTGATTGTTAGGGTGTTCAGAGATCGATCGATCCCAACACGAACGAGGTGTGGCTGGAGCTTAGCTAGAGATGAGCGGGGCATAGCTAAACGCGGAAAGGTCCATTAGAAATTCCTTCATGAGCGAAGTCAAGACAGAGCTTACTCATGTACATCACTCAGCTACAGGTAAAGTCAGCGGCAAAGGCGTCTCACTACTGAGTATACTAATTTTACTCCATTCCTCCCCACCGTGTAATGAGTCAGTGTACAGTGGGGAGGAATGGAGCAAAAGCTGTATACTCGGCTCACTAATGTTCATCTCCTCCGATATTACTGTACGCTCCCTCGCAGGATATAGAGCCTTCCAATCTTTTTTGGAAACTGTGGCTACGCAGATCAAGGATTCCTCTGAGCCTGAGTGAGCCAGAAACTCAGTTGCATGATGCAACCTCGGTATTAATGATACTGTACAACTGTATCATCTGGGAAGCTCCTAAAGACAGTCGAGATAAGCTTGACGCCTGTCAACGCAGACACCTCCGTACCATCACACATCATCACACAGTCTTAAAGCATAATATCCAATGAGACATTATATGCCATGATTGATGTAGTCTCATTGTCAGTGATGGCTGTGCATGTTTGGATGAGTGGCTATGTTTGGCCATGGTCAGCAAAGCGCACTAGACTCACCTGCACAGAAGGCCTTGAAAGATGCTGTACTCTGAGCCAGCACCTGTAATGCCTGCAGAGGGCACCTCTACGCACTGATGCTAAATGCACTAAGTACCAATCTGAAAGGGGCAGTACTGGTTAGACTGAGAGGCTAAATACTCTGACTGAGGATAAGAGACGGTGGCAATAGAATAAGGATTGATTGCAGCTGTAGGGTATTTCCAAACTACTGCAGCCAACGAGCACAGTCCATTAATGTTTATAGATCTAGTTAAATATATTTATGAATGTTTTATTTGGTCTAATAACATTATGTCTCTAAGAATCCTAGTAATCTGTATATCACTACCCTGATAACGCAGGTTGCTGGAGAGGTACATGGCTAATTCTGGACCGTATTGGCCCAATATTGGCCCCACACTGGCACAGTAAATTATGTGATCAGGGTATATTTATAGATTAGAATGCTAGCAATAGCGCTGATATTCTGGCCATAAGTGATGTTGCATATTGTGAATGAAATGATACCATACATGTTCCTGATCTTCTGAACGTTATGCCATGAAAACAAATGTATCGATGTTTTATTTCATGGTGTTTCTCTTCCACTAGGTTACAAAGGAACTTGAACAGGAGTTGAAGGAAATGGATTGCAAACTAAAGATTTTGATGGTACTAATCTCAGAGGAGGCTTCAGCTAATGTCATAAAACTGAATCTTGCACACATATTTGATTTACCAATTCACAACTTCACTACTGATTTCGATTTCAAGTTTGAACAGAGACTGAAGGAACTGAACCGTGCACCAGATTATTACTACTTGGTTGGATTCCACAATTGTGAACAGTGTACCAAAGATAGAGACTTCCAGGAGGAGTTCATTAGTATCGTGATGAGATTAGCAAAGATAAAGAGGGTCATTGTATTACTAACATCAAGAGTCAAGTTTTCTTTTCTTTGTCTGAATGAAAGACTCGTTTATACAAAGATGCTAGACCCATTAGAATTGGCAGATGCTGAGGAGTTACTTAGAAAAGCAGCGCCGGATGTTAGTTTTTCTGGACTTAGTGAACAGATTGTAACACAGTGTGATTTCTTTCCTTATCCTATTATAATGTCAGCTAGAAAACTGCAAGAATGTCAGCAAGTCCTCACACCATCAGATCTGCTAGAAGCATTAGTGAACCTGAACTTCAAAGCTCTTTCTATGGAATTCGGAAGCATAAAAAGTGCACCAGAAACCATAGTCGAACAGTTTATCGGTGGCTTAGAAGAACATCTAAAAAAATATTTGGCCAAACTCACCTATTTTCCCGGATCATTCAGTTCAGATGCTGCTAAGTACCTCGCTGATGAACCGAAACTTGCTGCAATCAAACTGAAAGCATTACTACCACTATCTGATCGTTGCATGATTCAGTGCTGCACTGATATGACGTCACGATTTTCTGTGCATTCGTTCATAAGAAAGTGTGCAAGTCAACAGCTGATGCATCTGCGTGAAGATGATGTTGTTCGATTACGCTTTGCAAAATTCTTTGGGGAAGTTATTATAGACACAAACAAGAACCTATTCAACCAGTCATCTGTCACTATGTTCAAATATTTGAACTGTGATTGGCAGAACATAGAGCATCTCCTTCATGAAGCCATACATCCAGTTCCAGGGAATCTTTATGCTGTATATATGCAGGTGATAATAATAATAATAATAATAATAACAATAAAAATAATAATAATAATAATAATAATAATAATAACTAGACCTGCAGCTCAAGCAAGTGCTGCTTCCATGAATCTGTAGTTAACAGTGTGGAAATGATCAGTGAATACTGGTATGCCAGCAGCAAGGAATAAACAGCACTAATCAATAATTGTCACATGAATAAATATGTTTAAAAAATTACCAGAAACAAGTAAAAATGGGGGAAATGTGAACAAAATGACATCGTTTGAACTTTTTACACCAAATTGACATTTTCCCTCTAATGACTTTTGTGCACTCAACTTACCTTTTTTCACTCGTTTGAGATTTTTACATGATTTCACTCACTCCATGTTGGGTTGTGGCCGGTAAAAGCGAAGGACTCCAAGCGCACAAAAGATAAACAAAGGTGCTAACCCACCCCTTGTCTGCCAAACTAATCCAGGCAACATGGTGAGTTGTTGTCTCTTTGTATCAGATGCAGCTCCTTACTTACTACAGTGATAGATGCCCATCTGTCCACTGTAACAAATAATATACCCAACGGGTGTCATGTTTGTTACCAACCACTTGAGAATTCTTATCTGATGAATCTTCTTTTCTTACACAAACACAATATGAAATCTTTTACTGATTCACCCATGGGCGTTCATTTCCTTCCTCCTTGGCAAAGGGCATCATATGACAGGCTCACCTCTTTAGTCAATCCCTAATGGCTTAATATGCTGACCTGAGTCGCAGTGTTACAGTCTACATCAGTAGATGGAGCACTTGAATCCCTGCCTGGACATTTTTGCTCAAATCACATAATGCTAGCCACAGACAACGCACTGGTGTGTTCTATACTGCACATGGTGATCGATATTAGTGTCAACATGTCAGGTTCTGCAGCCTCTCTCACAAGCCCTTGGAATAATCAGATTGACCATTGGAGTTATTCAACTCCTTTACCTTGCCTAGCTGTTCCAATGAAATTGGCAGGTTTACTTTGTGTTTGGAGAGTGCCTCCAACTATTCCTGTATGGTTAATGTAGTCCTACCGATTATATTGCCATATTTACTTCAAGGCCTGACGTTTCAAACCCGGACCGCTTTTTGGCAATTTTCTTACTTCTTATCGCCTCGCTGACCGGCGAAGTTTTCTACCAATGCAACCACCTTTGTCCCTGGAGCAAATTCTCACAAACGCGATGAAGGCTCTAAAGGGAATCTCCTCGCTGCCATGTCATTCACCAATCAAACTGGAGAGTCATGTTTAGTGAGGTCAGTCTATGTTTTAATTCCAGAATATACAACTGGTGTTTTACTGACAATGGAAACAACCAATGTGTATCGCTGCCACTCACTTCTTTGTCTGCCATTTTTTAAGTTGACAATACGCAACTGGTGTTTCTTTCCGGCAATGGCTACAATAAGCCTGTCTCGCTGTTTCTTGATTCTTTTGTTGGGCGTATGTGTCATATGAATCTGCCAGAGACTGCATCTGGCCAACCCACCTCACTGGTTCTTGGAAACTTTCATTTTGTTCCTAATAGACTTAGATAAGATCCGGCTGGTTTCCTACTGAACTGTTTTCCTACGTTTGTCCTTCAGGGATTCTCACCAAAATATGATGTGACCCATCCTTATGCATACGATGGTAAGTTTGGCAATGCATGTAGTGCCTGGTCCTTAAGTCGGGTGACCACATGGTCTGGCCACTGATTTCCATAGGCTATTGACTCAAATTGGTCAATACAATTCTTTCAGGGGCTTTCCCGCCAAAGTTTGGAGGAGCTATAGACCACGGTGGGGGCCTTCTCAAGGTCACTAATCTTCTGGACTCCCATTCCTCCTAAAACCTACATAAGCCTATGCGGTCTGTGTCCGAGTATGAAATTTAGTTAGCAGACAACATATTAAAAGCCAGCAAAGTATTTTGAGAATAAGTTGATACATATATTTCACAATTCTACTATTTTTTAAAGCTGAGAAGATAGGAACACATGTTCGATATTGCGTTTTGTTTCATGTGGATTTCGAATGTGATGTTTTTCATGACACCTGTTAAAATATCTTTAGGAAAACTTAGGTAGTGTAATCAAGTATTCTTTATGGAAGCGCGAATTTGTGCGGCTAAAGTGTTAGTAACTTTTATACAGTCTAGTCTACTATGTATTTGGGAGAACACCAAAAATGACACTCCTATATGCCCTATCAGAAGTCAGTTCCAACCGCTAGCATAGACATACAACAAATGAACAAACTGAAAGACGTTATGGTACTTGATGTACATTATGGCTTATGTCGACAGAGCTTAGCATTATTGCATGCATTTCTACTTTGCCCAGGTGGTCAAACAGGGAGATGAGTTTCTACAGAGGTATGTCCCTGATAAATGTGTCAGCTTCTTTAAATCTTGCCTCGATGTAGCAGAGAAGTTTGGATCACCAGAAGATGTCGCCTTGCTGCAATCGAACATAGGATGTGCAATCTCAAATTCTAAAGGTTTGTTTTTGAAGATATTGGTGTCACAATCTTGTAATGGTCGATTGTAGGCACAAATGGAACAAATCTCGTATCATGTAATTACTATCCTGTTCAGGGCCGAACGTTAGCCTCAGGAGGTGCTGTGCACACATTTTGAATCTCTTAGCTAGGGCCTCAGAATCATATTGCCCAAACAATCACTCTATACGTCCCGTCATATTAATACCAGTACTGAAGGAACATGTATAGGCCTACCAGGATCACAATTAATATCGTTACTGGTATTCGTTTTCTAATACCGTGATGCCCTATCAGGGGGCCATCAGAACTGTTATGTTTGGATGTACAAACTCCAGGAGCTAAGTCTGAAAGAGCTGTGGAAATCCTGACACCTTTTCAAGATTAAATAGAACATGCGAGTTACTCAAGCCACTAAATAGTTCACTTAAAGGAATTATCTTAATTTCCAAATCGATGTTGAAAATCTATTGTCAAGCAGAGTAATCGTTATTTTATGTAAAAGGGCAGTGACCTTCATACACTAAATCATCCGAGAACACATGTGACTGGCATGGATCAGATCTATGACTCAGGTAGCTGACGTAATAACCAAAATATGTTATTAGTTCAATGATGTAGGTGCGACACAAAATGGGCAATGGTGAATTCCCATTTAATAAAATATTATGTTTAATATTTTGAACCTTATTTGACTTTAAGCTGTTATATGGCAGCAATAATTCCCAGTCAAATTAGTTCGGACTATTCATCATTTTAACTGTACAGGTACCAGAACATTGAGATTCCGACAATTCAGGCTCAAAGTGCTAATATCGATTGAAACATGTGCACGAAGTGGAAAATGCTTACCTAGAAATGGGCGGGGGATAACTAGAAATTGATCACTGTTTACCCTCATAATTAACTACTATAGTGGTAGACCCTACTTTGAGATGCTTGAAATATACTATGTTAGAACACATCGCCACTGATGTATTATTACTGTCAACAACTTTCAGTTAAATAGTCGTCAAAGTAATCCAGACTAATTTTATTTTTTTAAATTGACTAATATGTGTTGTAGCAATAGGCAGCTGATCTATCGAGGAAATTTAGTTGCATTTCGCTATTTATTAGGGTCGAGCCTGAACGAGGCAATGTCGTGGTATGAGAAAGCTCTGCCAGTGTTAGAAGACAGCAATTATCACAGTCACTACAACAAGTTGCTCCTGCAAATGGGATGGAATTGGTACCAACAAGGTCAGATCAAGACAGCTGAAAAGTGAGTATGGTTCTAGGAGTAATATACTCTCTGCCTATACTGCTATAGAATAGGATACACATAATATATAAGCGGAGTGTGATTTCATTGTTATATGCATGTTATCACCTAATATCCAATCATGATGAATTGGATGGTTGGGCAGAGGTTATATTTTATTGTTACTCAAATTAATAAACACACAACAGGCTTGTTAATGGACTGGCCCAGTTTTAGCTATGCCCCGCCCATCTCTATCTAAGCTCCACACACATATCGCTTGTCTAGGGATCGATCAACCCCTGAACTCCCTGACTATCAATTTCCAGAAAACTATACAGGTAAGCTGTGAATATTTTGAAACTAATTTGAATTGCAGCAATAGAGCATCCAGTCAAATTAGATTCAAAATATTCAACAGAATGTTTATTAAATGGTAAAGACATACAATTTGCACAATGTGTCGGACTATTAAGCGTTAAAGATGGACTATATCGAATCATTCATGACGCCATGATTATGACGTCATCATACACGTCACGTCTTTGATTATGACCTCATATGATGGATGGATAAACTTAAAAGATCCATTGATGACGTATTTCTGGTTCCACATGTTTGTTAATATGTGGACTTTCTGTAGCAGGGGGTCAGTTTCAGGGCACATCTATAGGAAAATGGTTGAATTTACCGAAACTGGTGTGACTGGGACGTGTTTCTAGGCAGCAACCACGCACACGCAAATTAGTTTCAAAATAATCAACAGAATGATTTTTTTTAAATTGTACGTTTGTCTAGGACAAACAAGTAGTACACTTGACGGACGGACGTTTCAAGCTTCATGGTATCTATAATATGTGATAATGATTGTGACGTCAGTAGCGTGTTTCTGGACTACAGATTATATTTTGAACTTAGCAACAGCATGACCTAAAGTTTATGAAACAAGAAATGAAATCTGCACGTGCCTGTGTGTGTTTCTTTACTTTCATAATGTAATGAAAACTCTTCGCTGTCATATTTGTAGTTTGGCCTTTGACCCTGGTTTGAAAGAGGTGGTCAAGCTATGAATTATATCTAGAATCCCATACCCATAGGCAGACACCAAGTCGCCAGTTATAAAGACAATCTTTCTGTTGGTATTGCTGATGACCAAAGTGCTTGGCATAGGTTTGCAAATTGTATATTTAGGGAACATGTTAAATCAACAGAGCTGCTAGAGAACGAATCAAAGCGGAGTATGTTTTATCTACATGTATTTGATTGTTTAGTAAGTATCAAGATTGATGTTCGTTTATCTAGCAGTTCACTTCTAGCACACTTTGCTTATTTGACTGCATCAATCATTACATCAGTATATTGATAATTCTTAGCATCATTAATGATTTTGCTGACATGTGGGCTATTAATCTTTCACTGGGCAGTTATGTTGCTGTGGCATGAGATCACGGCCACAGTTGAGTAAGGAAGGGGGACCGCCTAAATCTTTGTTCGTGACATCGTCTTGTTAAGTGATACAATCACGATGATCTCATGATATCTTTGGCTAACAGAGGTATCCATTTGTCGTTATGCCACGCCCATTTCTAGCTATATCTCGTCCATTTCTGACTAAGCAAGGTAACTATGCATGTGAGCTGTTGGTGGTGATGCAGCGCCAATCAAATAAGTTTCAGAATTTTCAACAGAATGTTTATTGAATAGTAAATTCATCAAAGACATATAATTCATAACCTTACGGACTATTTCAGCTTCATGACGAAGTATTTCTGTCAAATATTATTGCGACGTCAACCCACATATGACGTAATTGATTACGCCAACATTTACTTGAGTGACATATCGGATTGATCCATTACAATCACAATTTATTCTCCTCAAACAGGATTCACAAAGCAGTGATGACTTCACTGATGATTGATGACAACACAGACAATGACTATATCAAGCATCGATTGTTCATTATTAGCTGCAGCCGCTTAGCAATATCACTAATTTTTCGTAGTAAGTATGCTCAGGATTTTTTGGTAAGCAGATGATATCAGGAATGATAAAATGATGTATAGAAAAATGTTTCAAACAGAACACGTTTGTACTAATTAAATCATATCTCCGAGGTATGTGTATGTAATGGTATAATCTGGGGTCATTTGAGTCAATTTAGAGCAGATTTGCACATTTGAAGTACATAATAACTAATTGAGAGTGAATTAGCTTATTCTAGATTGAGCAATTCTAATGTTTACATCAGAGTGACATCACAGGCATCTATGTCTATCCAGCTCCGTGGTGACTTGCTATACTTCGCTGACATCCCTATGTGCCCCTATCCCTAAGAAGTACACCAATTCAACTAGCTCACACTTCCTAATATAGACTTATACATGCAACTAAGGATACAAATACCAATATGGAGGCAACCTGTTACTAAATTTTTCCATCTTACCTGTGCAGTTGCATTGATAAAATTCACATGCTGGGAATTTACGTGTCGGCAGGTGAAGTCCGAGACAGTATTGATGTTTTTTTGTCCAAATGCGCCTGGAAGATAGGGACTTAGTGACTTAATAACTGGATATCAGTCTCATCAGAACTTGTTCCAGTACTAGAGACATCCTGGTCAATGGTTACTAGTACATCTAGTTGCTTTTCTGGCCATGGATTTAAAACATCTACGTACTCATATTCCTTCAGGACAAAAGTCATTGAAAGAGAAACAAGGTCTATAGCATATCGGTAGCTGTGTACGAATGTGAAAAGTAGGCCACACCAAGGTCACACTGACATATGTTTGTTACGCCGCATACCTTATACCTAAAATGCATGCATTTAGTCTGATGACTGTATACGAAAGAACTCTTTAAGCGACAGTGGGGAATAAGCTATTGCGGCTAATTGACTAACTAACCAACTAACCAACCAACCTAACAACCATTGGCCAGCCAGCCGATTGACTGACCGACTGACCGACCGACCGACTAACTAGTTAACTAACTAACTAACTAACTAACTACCTAACTAACTAAGGGACATATCAGTGTATTGAGTTACTAGCTAGCACAGGAACCGAGTCGACTATTATTTGGAGACGAGTACCCAGTTCCACATTGCTTGGCCTCCTGCAGGTCATATCATGATAGAACAACTCTCCAGTTTGCCGTCAGCATGGAGGAAGCAACACAAGCACCTTATTAACTATTATATCCATCTTCATGAGGTAGACTTGCACGATTCCGTGATTAAATCGAAAATCGCGATTATTTTTTAACTGAGGAATTTAAATGATTGAAAATTATATAATCGAATAATCATGAATAATTTCTACCACATAAAATATTTCAATCCCAACCTTTTAATTACTTTAAAAAATTATATAATCAAATAATTTTGATGTATGCCCATTTGCATGTCATGAGAAGACTGTTTTTGAAAATGTATCACTAGAATGACTGGCTCGGGAATCGAGCTCCAGAATCGAGAAAGCCATTCAAGTGATACATTTTTAAAAATAGTGTTCTCTTGGCCTGCAAATTGACTTTTCTAAACACAATTGCAGCTTTCATTAATGGTATGCTTTTGTTTTTAATCGTGGTAATTTGTACCTAAGCTGATTAATCGAGTAATCACGAATATTCTTAAATAATCAATCGTGATCACCCAAAACAGTCGCGCACGCCTACCTTAAGTTATCTCTCGAATGCATACTGTATAATCAAAAGCTAGGGTCCACCTACAAGATGCATGTATTTCATAGGATGTTTCTCGGAAGCTAAGGAGATTCTGTATAGGACCCTTGAATACGCGGACAGACATGCTCCATATCACCCACAGAGGCCAGTCATGATGAACAGTTTAGGCTTGATAGAGCAAAGAGGTATGTGCAAAGTCTTGATACATATTCAATAAACATCACTTGGTATTTTACAGTGACGCATTTAGCTGACCTCAGCTTGCTTACTAAAGTCAAGTGGTCGCTTAGTGCAAGTTATCTACCAAAATAATATCCTTTGGAGACACGTGATATGCGGTTCCTTAAGGTAATTGTCCTTTCGACCACTCACCTTATGGAAGAACCGCATTTTGGCACCGATGGCATGTGGTTATTATAGACATGACGTTGCTTCATCTTAAGCAGAGATTATTTGCAATAGAGCGCTACAAGAATAATGTATGTATCATATATACAGAGTATAGCATAGCTATATCCCAATTGCGCATACAATATTACATAGCACACACGTGTGGGTATTTAATTTGAAATAGAATGATTCAAGCAGGAATTAATCTTAAATGTCATTTATGCTATTCTCTTCAAATCACTTGATTAGTCAACTCAAATATTACAATTAAAGAAATACTCTTAAGTATTTTAAAACAAGTTTGCTTGGGAAAATTTGCAGCTTAGGGTTACAATGGCGTCTAGGCAGAGTTCTTAACCCTCGCCCCAGTAGGGGAAGAGGATATTACATTCTGGTGTGTCTGTGTATCTGACTCCGTCTGTCTATCTGTCTGTCTGGCTGTCTGCTGCCTGCCTGGCTGTCCGTCCGTCCGTCCGTCTGTCTGTCTGTCTGTGTGTCTGTCTGTCTGTCTGTATGTCTGTATGTCTGTCTGTCTGTCTGCCTGTCTGTCTGTCTGTCTGTCTGTCTGTCTGTCTGTCTGTCTGTCTGTCTATCTGTCTGTTTGCCTCAATACCTTCTACCTGCCTGTGTGTGCGTGTATATAGATTTTAACACATGCATGATGTTACAGTGAATGAGAATGTCCAGACTTTGGCCATGATCCGGATAAAAGAAACCGCTTTCGGATTAGATCATAATCTGGACCTATGTATATCTCAGAAACTATCGATCTGACCCAAATCTTAACACAAGAAAGGGTGTGATAGTAGAGTTGAATTTCCCAACGTTAATCATGTTCTCAGCATAACACAAACTCTTGTAAATCACCTCTAGCCATCGTATTTCAGCCAACTGTAAATTGCCAGATCTCATCCAATAAAATACTGACTGTTTTCCAATTTCAGAAGCCCATAATTTGAACAGGGCGATCCATTACTATAAAGCATCCTTGACAGAGAGAAGACAATTTGCCACCGAAAGCAGGTCAACATTGATAATCCCGCTCAACAATCTGGCATCAGCTCTGATGATTCTATCTCGCTATGGTAGTGTATTGCATTTTTCATAAACCACAAATAGGGTGGCAATGTAATACATAATTATTCACACTTAGGACGTTTGGCTGTCAGATAACAATAAACAATGGTTGTCTATATTATGTGATGTCGTTCCTGGTCCTAAGGTGCTACACAGATTGGAAGAGTCAGTTCATAACATGATCGGCTAGTAAACTGTAGAATATACCAGACGTGTTGACATCATCATCATGTCCAAGCCTATTCCAAGATAGAGTACTGAAAAACAATCCTTACCTATTCTAACCATGAATTCCCAGACTCTTAATTCCAAGGTTATTATACAACTAATTAAGCTATTGAATATTTTGAAACTAATTTGAGAGGATCCTGTCAACAGCTCTCAGCCAAGCTCTTTTAGAAATATTTAACGCAATATGTGTTGAATTGTGACTAAGTTTTTTTTAATTTTACCTTTAGGCTTAAGAGGAGTAAGCCATCCTAGCTCTGAAAGCAATTTTTGAGTCAGAAAAGTATCCATCTCTAACATGGCTGGCGTATCCGCCTTAATAAGCCAATCGTCTATGTAGGTGTGAAGCATCGCGTTCTCTTTCCTGAGAAACGCTGTCACCGCTAGGACCACTCTCGTGAGGACCCTCGGGGCTGTCGAAAGGCCGAATGGAAGTACAACAAATTCCCAGACGGGATTCTGGAATGCGAATCGTAGGTACCTGTGAAAGCTTTCTTTCATTGGAATGTGGAAGTATGCATCTTTCAGATCGATCGACGCACACCACATTCCTTTCCTCAACCCCGCCATTACAGACCTCATTGTTTCCATCTGGAAACAAGGTATATGGATGAACCAATTCAATGGTCTGGGATTAAGTACGGGTCTCCACCCATGTGCACTTGAGAACAAGGAACATGTTTGAATACCGGCCCGGGATGTTCTGGTTTGCTGGCTTTATTGCTCCCTTCAGACGCAAGCCTGACACATCGTTTTCAATGGCTTCTAATTTGTTTGGTTCCCTTGTTATGGGTGTCCAGACAGGTGACAATGACAGATTTTGTGGTGGAAATCCCACCACTCTGGCATGTAACCTGGGATATCCATCCCAGCACTAGGCTGTCTGACGTCACATCTTGCCATGTCGCGGCGAAACGCATGAGTCTTCCACTCATGATGGGCGCATTGACTCCCACCAGTGGTGGTTGGCTCGCTCACACACACACACACACCCCCCCCCTTCTTGACAAAGGAGTGAAGGAAATTTCAATTTCCCTTTCTCCGAGATCTAACAATACTTACCATTACATTACTTATTGATAACAGCCACCTAGTGGCTGTGGCCTAAGAATCTTCTGGTTTGACAAGCTATAGCCGGTTCCTGGAACCGGGTACCCGTAACCATGAACCGGCCACTAATTTGCATAGCCTAATTACAAATGAGACTGACACATGGCTTGCCTACATGGTCTGGGAGGCATGGACCGTAATGTAATGGTAAGTATTGTTAGATCTCGGAGAAAGGGAAATTAAAATTTCCTTCATTCTCCTTCTACGAATCCTTATCATTACATTACTTATTGATAACACCCAATTTGATCAGTAACCTGGTACTAAGGGGCAAGTCATGCAAAGCTTCAGTGCCCCTAGAGAAACATCAAGATTAAACTTATCACAGGGCCGACAAGCTAAGGCTGACTCACATTCGCATTGTCGTAACCCCCCCCCCCCCCTTCTCTTAGCAAGGGAAGAGAACTAACGACCATCTATCTCGCTTGAAACCACAAGTATGCCAAGCGGGGTAACAGCACTTGACACACAATAGCCTGGGAATGAGCGTGAATATATAAGATGAATGAACATGATATATAAACATAATACAAAAAACAATCAAACTTAGTTTAACTTATGACTTTTTGATTTCAGACACGACGCGGCAACCGTCACACCATGACCCATCATAACTTTACTGTTTGGTATCCTCTCGCTGACCATGTCTGTCTATCTCTAAATTTAGCACCATGCTACCAAGGAGAACGATAAGTGTGGTCTATTATCTAGCGGTCAAAACTGCTAAGGCGAATGGATAGGCCGAGTCTGACATATCTCTCATACAGTAGTCCGTGAATGAGGACTCACAGTGCAATTGTGCAATGGCCATGATGTCCTCTAACGAGACGCCATTGTATAGGGCAGTCGAGGCGGCTATTCCACTGACATCATGACCCCTGGCACATTGCACCTAAAAGCATGTGGATCTCACTGCGCCTTCTGGCTGAGGAAGCTGTCAATAGAAAGACCGCCTTAAGAGTCAAATGCTTTAAACTAACCGAACCCATGGGTTCGAAAGAGTGCTTGATTAGCACATTAAGCACCAAAGATAGACTCCCGGCTGGAATAACTACTGGTTGTCTCGGTCGGAGATTGCTCATTGCCTTCACAATCACGTTTAACTGGGCTACTTCTGGACTATCCCTGTTTGCTAGACAAGGGATAATTGATGCCAGAGCTGACTTGTAACCAGCAACCGTGACATGAGCTAATTCTGTAAAGATATAGGAGGCAATACCTCCAAAATATAAATACATTTGGAGATTTTCAATATTTTTGCTGTAATAATGGTCCTGGTATATTATTACTACATACTAATTGTTATTCCGACCAGTCACAAGACAAACGACCTGTTACATGACCCATCACATGACCCGTCACACGACCCGTCACACGTATTTGCTATTTTTTGCTTTTCTGGAAACTGGTGTGAGCAGAAGACTTTCTTGATTTAGACAAGCATTATATTTACGAAACAATCCAATGGACCTTTCCATTTTTAGTTATGCCCCGCACATCTCTAATTAATCTCCACCCACACCTCGCTCGTGTTGGGATCGATCGATCTCTGAACTCCCTGACTATCAATTTCCAGGTAAGCTATTGAATACATTGGAACTAATTTGACTGGGCGCTGTTGCTGCCTATGGTTTCAAAATATTCCACAGCATATTTATTAAATAGTAGAGACATACAATTCGTACAACGTGTCGGACTATTAAGTGTAAGACGGGCCATATAGAATCATTTATGACATAATGATTATGACGTCACCCTACACGCCGCTTAGCTGATTATGACGTCAGATGATGATGGAAACTCTGGAAAGGTGAATTGGAAATAACTCTTAATAAAATTAATAAATCTTAAACATAACTAGACAGTTCGCCGGCGCGCCGGACAAAATATTAGCACCACGACCATTTTCGAGATTTTTCGATACTTCTACCTTGTTTGAACTTTGACAATTTTCTGGGTCCAGGTTTTGCAGCGGTTAGGATTTATCAAATGACATATCAAGAAGGGGTTATACGATTTCGATAAAACGTCACCGATTTGTTCCATACGATGCTTAGGACTAATCAAGATTCTATGTTTTTTCATTTTTTCCGACATTTGAACTTTGATTATTTTAGTGTTGATTTGCATCCAGGTTATATGTATTATGCTGTGGTTAAGGGATTTTTTCAAATGACAATTTAGGCACGAATGGGTTATCTGATTTGAATAAACTTCACGGATTTGTTCTATACACTACTTTGGACTAGTCAACATCAAATGGAATCGATTCTCAACGATCTTTCCATATTTTACAGCATTTGGACTTTGATTATTTTAGGGCTGATTTGTGTTCAGGTTATACTCATTATTCTGTGTTTAAGGTTTTTCAAACGACATTTACATCAACAAGAGATTCTTAGATTTGAATAAAACTTCACGGATTTGTTCTATACCATGCTTCTGACTCGTCCGCATCAAAAGGATATTGATTTTCAAATTTTCCCCAGATATTGAACCTGATTATATATTAGGCTTGATTTGCATCCAGCTTATACGTATTATGTTGTGGCTAAGCCTTTTCAAAGGGCAATCCAGGCAACACGTCGTTATCCCATTTGAATAAAACTTTACACAGATTACACTATACAATACAAAGGCATTGATTTTCAATTTTTTTCAATATTTTTGGGTGTTTGAACTTGAATTATCTTAGGGTTGATTTGCATCAAACTTATGCTCATTATGCTCTGGTTAAAGTGTTTTCAAACAACAATTACATCAACAAGTGTTTATCTGATTTGAATAAAAACTTCATAGATTTGTCCTATACGACGCTTATCATCTTATGAATAGTTCACAACAAAATGAAATTGATTTTCAAATTTTCCCGATATATTTTTGGTTCTTTGACTTCGACAATTTTCAGGTTAACTCTATTTACTGAAATATTTAGTGTAATATTTACAGCGATTGAACCTTGATTATTTGAGGGTTGATTTGCATGTCGGTTATATGTATTGTGCTGTGGCTAAGGCTTTTCAAATGAGAAATTAGGCACCAGGGGGGTTATCCAATTTGAATAAAATGTCAGAGATTTATTCTATACGACACTTACCGGTCAGCAATGCTTTATGGTTGAGTCTCCAAGCTATACTTCTACGAAGCTATGCTTTCCCATTGGGTAATACCATCCATGGGTATTTTGATTCAACAGGTGGATTGTGAAGTTTCAGAATGAGTATAGTATGTCATCATCATCATTGTGCGTTTTAATTCATTGTCTTCCTACAGGCTGGGAATGTGTGTGCGATCACCTTAATAAATCTAGAGGGTTGTACTAGCACCTTTGTAGTATGCGTAGAAAGTAACTTATGGAATTTATAGTAATTCGGACATACGTAGCTATATTTAGGTAAGATGTCTGCCCTTTGTTTTTTTAAATAATCACAGGTGGATATATAGTGGCATTCATCACCTATTTCATCCTGGGTACATAATTTACAGTCTGTTCTCTTGGTATCTCCTCCCAACGCCATGTTCAATAGGTAAGTGGTGGATTGTTGTTCGGAAGTGGGTAAGAGTAATTCTCTGGTAATCGTTTAGATGGGATAAGTAATATTCTTGTTCAAGCCGTGTCTTGAATGCGTGATATATTTCCCTTTCCATGAGTTCACCATTTGCCCGTACCATCCTTGAATATATTGGTCCTTGAAAACTTGTTTTATCTTATCTTTTTTTAGTGTCACGTTCATATTTTCTGTAGGTTGTTGTGTCCAGAGATATCCATATCCAGTTTCGTCTAGAATATGTTTTACCATAGTAAACCACTTATATTGTGTCCCGTTTTGTGTGTAATCTGCGATCATATATCTGTAAAGTGCTATTGACAGCTTTGTTTCTTTACCGGTAAGAAGTTTGTACCAGAATTTTTTTATACGATATTTAACTTGTATAGATATTATTGCATCTCCTTTCAACATGTACTTGGGTGTGCTCTCCACTTAACCTTTAAAATATGTCTGAGGAAATATTCTTAAACAATAGGGCATGTGCACCCTGACCGACGTATATGGTTATTGGTATATTAAATCGTCTAAAGCAGCTATGTAAGCGCCTCAATGGACCTTTCCATTTTAACTAAGCCCCGCCCATTCCTAGTTAAGCTCCGCTCACACCTCGCTAGCGTTGCTGAACTTCTTGACTATAAATTTCCAGAAAACTATTCAGGGAGCAGCAGCGCCCAGTCAAATTAGTTTCAATATATTCAACAATATTTATTAAATGTTAAAAACATACAATTCGTACAACGTGTCGGACTATTAAGCGTTAAAGACGGACTATATCGAGTAATTCATGACGTCATGATTATGACGTCAACGTACACCTCACGTAGTTGATTATGACGTCATGTGATGGATGGATAAACTGGAAAGATGAATTGGTCTTGTCTGCTACTGATATTGGTATCTATTTTAGATGAAGCAATGGTCTACATTAAGGAAGCACGGAAGATTTGCCAAAATGGTGATTGGGAGAACACATCTACTGGTTTGACTCTCTTACATTCTGGTAGAGTGTACTACCTTAAGTGAGTATTTAGTATACTGGCAATCCTCTCTATAACAATCATTCTGGACCAGGAAAAGGTAGTCATAAAAGACAGGTGCCCACTTACTATAGCAGTAAATAGAGGGAGCCCTTTATAGCTATACCCCGCCCATGTCTAGCTAAATTCGGCCCACAGTTTGCGTGTATTGCCATCGATCTGAAACATTGAAACCTGAATTCTCAGAATTTACAATTCAAGAGAGGTGTACAGATAAACTGTTGAAGACTTTGAAACCAGATCCCAGTCAAATTAGAGTTAAAATATTCAATAGATATTGTATATCCATCAAACACATACACGTCATACACTTTTGTGACAGACATTTCGATTTTCGTGTTAAAGCTACGTCATTGTCACTGTGACGTCAGCTAACATGTGACGTATTTAATTATGATGTAAAACACTCGATTAACAAATCGTAGGCCTATTTCTTCAATTGCTATGGGTTCCAAATGATGGTGGGTTTGCAAGATGGGTGATGTTTACTTCGGAAACAACCATCATTTGGCCACAAAGACAAAGTGTCTTTCTTGCATAACCGGTGTATCTCGTATATTATAACCACAGTAAGGAGTAATAGCGTTGCAGGCGCTCTCTTGCGCGTTGCAGGCGCTCTCTTGCAACATGTGGTGGCCTATTGCACATATATTACCATGGCGAATGCCTTCTTGAGACCGGGCATTATTATCTCTAAGATAAGAAGTAGTTTTTCTGTCTACTATTAATTTGAGTTATTTGAATAACGGCAGTGTAGTAATTAAGGTGCCGCTTTGGTGAAGCCTCTTATCAGACTGTTCTATTCTTCAGTATATTTGATGCTTGAGATACACGATCTTTATTAGATCACCTGGCTAGAATGGCCAAGTGACCCTATGCCATGGCGAACATCCATCCGTCCGACGTCCATCAGTCAACTTTTTCTTTAAATGACGTTTTCTCAAGACCCACTTGACCGATTTCAATGGATTATTGCAGCTGCTTCTCTTAAATGTTGCTCTTTCTCATTTATAGGTTACTGAAGTATTCTATAAAGCATTGCTAATTGAACAATGGCAGGGTACCTTCGCCATAATTAGCATGCTAGATGTTGGCTTTATTTTAAATTTACCTCAAAATAAATTTGTTTAAATTGGTGCTAGAACTTTTCATTTATTTTTTTTGTTGGTTCATTTTGCTCATTTATTCTATTACTGGAGCAAACCTTTGCACGGATTGACTGATAATGGACTGTAGAATGCGGCAATAGGCATGATTTTTCGAGAAAACAAAATGTCATTGTGAAATAGCAGGGCAGCACCCATGACTGTTGATGGGACAAAGGGAAAGAGTTGCAGAAACAGAATCATTTTTGTTTTAACTTGAAGAAAGTTTCAAAATATTGATCCATGCCACATTTTGGGTTGATTTATTACGTTTTCTCTAGGGTATTAACCCAATTATCCACCACTATTCTGAAGGGCATGCGAATTTTCATGTGTCGTATTCAACCTTTAAAGGAAATAATTAAAAAATTATTTTCATGTCAACCCCAATATACACTCTAAGTTTATATAGAACCTTCACCATAATCCAAGAAATATATTGCTCACTTCTATCTAGTGAGCTCCAGCTCATTGAAAAACCCACCAGCATTCTGATGGGCGCCTACCTGTAAGGTTTCCAGAATACTCACGAGCTGTTCAAAGGGCCACGCCCCAGGCACAATCACACCCCTTTTTGTTTCCAAAGGTCATAATAGATAACATTGATTATTTAAATTTTACGTCTTAGTCTTAGCCTATCATTGACCATTCATTGTCTGGTTGTTTTTCTTTGCCAGGGACCAGTATGAGAAGTCTATTGTTGAACTGAAAGAAGCTGAACGGATTTTTGAGAAATGCACTCCAAATCATATCAGTTTATCAAAGACCAGGTTTTACCTGGGCTTGGCCTTCAGGTCTATTGGATACCGGAATCGGGCATTGGCGGAATTCCATGACCTCATCAACAACAGAGAGTCCATAAGCTTAGGCTTTGGTGAAGATCGCGAACTTCTTATTATAGGCTCTCTAAGGGAAGCAATGTCCCTCTGTTCAGATGATGCAGATGATGGTCACGCTAGCAGTGTAGATTCGCAGCTGTGGAATCACTACTCTAACGTAATGCAAAAAGAACTGCATGATTTTGCAGAGTTCCACAAGGAAACACGTTCAGACTTGTCAAATAAATATACGAATTTGATAGTTGATCTGAAATCACAACGTGATCAGAGAATGTCAGGGGAAACACATCGTAGTACATCTCCCACGAACATGATAAAATATTTGGATTGTGTGTACTGAGTGAGTAAGTGAGTGAGTGAGTGGGTGAGTGAGTGGGTGGGTGGGTGGGTGGGTTGGTGGGTGGGAGGGAGGGAGGGAGGGAGGGAGGGAGGGAGCGTGCGCGTACGTGTGTGCCTGCGTAAGGTGAGTGATCAGAGAATGTCAGGGGAAACACATCGTAGTACATCTCCCACGAACATGATAAAATATTTGGATTGTGTGTACTGAGTGAGTGAGGGAGTGAGTGAGTGAGTGAGTGAGTGAGTGAGTGAGTGAGTGAGTGAGTGAGTGAGTGAGTGAGTGAGTGAGTGAGTGAGTGAGTGAGCGAGCGAGCGTGCGGGGCGTGTGTAGCTGTGGGTACGTATGGGTACATCTATGCACCGAGGGGGGACCTGAAGCACGGGGGCAGCGGGGGCAGCTGCCCCCATGGCCATTTGGACAGGGGGTCAGCTGTGCTCTTTACCTGTTTCTATGCGAAAAATGAGTAAACTTTAATTTAGAACATTAAACTAGATTTTTATAATATTTAGAGCAGGCTGAGCAGTTGTATTAAAGTTTGGTTATTTTGACATGAACACAAGTCCATAAAGTAATATGGGAGTGCTTCTAGGCAGAATCAAATCATCAATGCAAACGCTGTTTATGTAGTGGCAGTTACATGTGACATATTGACTTTTTATCTGTAAACGTGTGCATGTATCTTTGCAAGTAAAGGATTGATATATAGTCATATGCTATTTGAATTTTTTAAGTGATACTGGTCTGCGCTCCGTTAATGCCTTGATTAGTGGGTAGAATAGAATGTATGTGCAATGATGGGCGGCTTGGTGCAGCAATGTGGAACCACTAAGGGATATTAGAATTAACAGCAACTCTCAAACTGAAATTTATAATTGACATGTGAAACAGATGCAAAGGTAGAAATAATTTGTATACATATAGCGGAAGTGCAATGTCGATGGGTGTCTGAGGAATGTGTCTAAGAGTTGTGCACCACCCACCCAGACTTATAGAATAGGAGGAGGGTGTGACTGGGGCCTCCATCGAAAGAATGCAAATATTAGATGGGCTTAGAAGTCATCTCTATATCTCCTACATCTCTAAGCAATAAATATCATTCTCTTGGATTTTTTATACTATGCTAACCCTAACCCCCCACCCCCACCACCACCCCCACCCACCCCTCTACCATCCTGTACGGTCGTGATACTTTTTTCGATCCCGTATCGAAGGAGATCTCGCGAAATACGAATGATGTTTAGCCATGTCAAACCATTTGAGTTCTAACTATAAAAGATGATGTCACCATCCCCACATAAACAAAATCAGACATTTGAAGGCCTCCTTTGAATAGCCCGCGCCAAAATGTACCTCTGACATCCACACGCCAATATGGCTAAGTAAGAGGCTGCGAAATCATAATTTTAATTACTTCGTCCATACACACTAGCTGTTGAATAGTATGTTACTAATTTGACGTAATTTGCTACCTCATCTGTCTATTCATCCAGCATATGACCATCGTATTCTTTAAGTGAGCCATAAAGAACAGCTGCGCAGGACGGATCCATAGGGTCAGATCTATGGTTGGTCCCGGAAAGCTGCTTGATCGATTTTGTTGGTGGCTATCTTGGAGTTTGCACTATTGTAAAGATTACACTTAAAGATATGTTGTGAAACTGCTTGACATGAAACTCAAGAAACTTCATGGGCTTCATCTAAGGCAAGAGCTGAACAAACCTTGTTCACATGTTCAGCATGATTGGTAGATTTGTCATGGATAACCTAGTTTTCACAAAAACACCTTTCCTCTGAATCCCACTGATTGCAAATATAATTAGGAACTAAGGTTCAATTACATATTATCATGCCAACCTGCACAGGTCCTCTGTGCAGACACATGCAACGTGCGCATCCGATACAACAACCCGCCCGCCCACTCGCTCACGTTGTGAATTGGGAATATGTGCAATTGACTAAAGAATACATAAGTTCTTCGATTAACATTGCTCTAATATTTATACTAATCATAGGAAACTCAGAATGCAGGAAATCGAGCCATGGGCCTGCACCTTTCAATGTTTTTCTTGTGGTGGTTAGGTAGGTGGGTATCCACGAACATACTTCTATGAGAGGCGGGATGGAGGTGGGGGTGAGGTGGTGTGTGTGGAGACACCCGTTTCAAATCTTCATCCAGACAATGTCATTCAGTGTGCCCTTTTTGTGGAACCTGCCCCGCCCCTCAAATTTGCTTCCGGCGCCCCTGTATACACGCGTGCGTGTATGCATACCTGTGCTTGTATAAAAACACAACTACAGCAGAACAGATTGCATACATTATATATCGGTCAAATGAGTTCCTTAGTTATTAAAATTATTTCGTGGTTTGCATAACTTGAAATGGCAGCCATGTATCCCGGGTATCGTGAAAGATTTTTATTTCTTTTTAGTGTAATATATTTTCAAAGTTTAATCTCCATAACTACATGGCATCAAATGGAGAATTGAATTTGGCATAAAGTGAACCTTGCAAATGCTAGGTGTTAATATTTTCCCTTCACAGGTACGGTGAAACTGTTTGTCAATCCATGATAGAATAGATCAATAAACATATATATATAAATCAAATCTTTCCAGTTTTAGGTATGCTTCACCCATCTCTGGCTAAGCTCCACCCACACATCGCTCGTGTTGGGATCGATCGATCCCCGAACACCCTGACTATCAATTTCCAGAAAACTACACGTTAGCTGTTAAATATTTTGAGACTAAATTGATTGGGTGCTGTTGCTGCCTATGGCAACAACAACGCCCAGTCAAATTAGTTTCAAAATATTTAACAGTATGTTTATTAAATGGTAAAGACATACAATTCATACAACGTGTCGGACTATTAAGCGCTAAAGACGGACTATATCCAATCACTCGTGACGCCATGATTATGACATTATCCTACACGTCACGTAGTTGATTATGACGTCATATGATGGATGGATAAACTTGGAAAGATCCATTACATATTTAAAGTAATTTGTAGTAGAGTTCGCTTCAAATAATTAATCAAAGCTCAAAAGAAATAACTGTGTCTGCCTCTCCTCTTAGCAAACGCCTCAATTAACGTATCCATGTCATACTCAAGAATTGTTAGAATATGGGTGTGCAATGTTTATTAGGCCAGTGCTGTTTAATGTGTATTGCCGTGTGGTGTTTCCTCACGTACACGTCTTCATCCCGCACAATCCATTGAAGGTACGTTCTGCTGTAGGCCTACATATGGTTGCTAGTATCCCTGCAAATATTTGTATCACTTGACAGTTCTGGAACAATCGGAATAGGGTCAGCCTGATATTTAAGGTCATATACTTGAGTTGTTGTTGTGAGGTTTGCTGATATATTTTCTAAATCAAAATTGTTGAAAACGGCAAAGTCTGCATCTAGTCGATCGCTTTCCAGCTTATAGAAAGAGGAAAGTGCCTGACTCCCTGCCTCTCTCCCTGCCTTCCTGCCTGCCCGCTTGTCTGTCTGTCTGTCTGTCTGTCCGCAGCTACATTGCGAAAACTACTGAGCTGATTAGGTTCAGTTTTATCACAGTAACGCTTGCTACATTGAATTAATATTTCCGGACAGTGTTTGTTATCCGGATTTAAATCTCCGGATCATCATCTGAGCAGATTATGTATCTATGGGTATCGAGGAATCTATTGAACTGATTCGTCGCAAATTTTAACACAACAAACTTTCTTGGCCTTGCATGATACATCTCCAACGTTGATCTGGATATGAAAATGAAGATCTTAAGAAATCCTGCAAATCCGAAATTTAAAGAGAAATGTGACAAAGCGGAAGTGTCTGCAATGTCTGGTTGATAGTCCAGATAACATTATTGAAGCTACTGTGTAAATTTAGAACTAGTAACCATAAATTACCAATAGAACAGGGAAGAAGTGGCGGGATCCTGTCCAGGCATGCACGACTCTGTACAGTGAGCCAGGAAATCAGTCTGACTGATGAGTTCCGTTACCCGTTTGAATGTCTGGCCTTAGGCCCGCTTTCCATGTGAGCTTTTCTGTTCGCGTGTTCTCACACGCTTTTCTGCTCGCGGGTTTGTCTATTTCCATGCGGGCGAGTGTACCAGCGAATTCGGCTGTTTTCCTGGCGTTGGCTCTAGTTCTGCATAGCTTTGATCAATTTTTGCTTTCCTACACACTATATGTGTCATGTCGCAAAAGTGCAAAGGCCAGGTCCTGAAGCTGAGCTTTTAAAAACAGTAGCAGTTAAATGATCTGGTAGAACAATATCTGCACCCAAAATCTGTGCTATCTTTTTTGGTTTGTCAACTGCATTAACTGCATCATACGAATGCGAGTTCTTTGTCGCTTGCGCAAATAATGCAAAAGAAAATGGCTGTTGCATGACATTATTATTATATTTATTAAAGTCAATATTGCAAAATAACCTTATAAGGCAACACGCATGCGCACAAGATCAACACGCACAACATGCGCTTGTACCTGCTGCATGGAGATGCTCCGATGGAAATGGTTCTATCTAAATGCACTAGACCGACGAGCAGAAAGGTCGCTCATTGAACAATGGGTTTTTCAGCGCGAGAGTTTTATGCGCACTGAAATGCTCAAGTGGAAATGGTTCTATCTAAATGTACTAGATCGGCGCAGAAAACTTACATGGAAAGTGGGCCTAAAACAATGAGAGGAAACTGTACCTTAACAAATACTTCAGAGTACGCCCAAACACAATTAAGATGAACCAGCTATTCAACAGTCAGAAACCAAAAAGCTAATATCACTGTGTAAATTTGTGGAAGCCATTATGCAACAATTCAGAAAAAACAAATGAACACCAAAGGGTGATGCTACGTCAGGTCTACGTGCGAGTGGCCACCTGCGAGAACTTGCTATGGAAGGAGAAAAGAGCCTAAGATACGAGCACCCATTACCTCCTAGAATGCCCTGACCCATGCACAGCGAGTGCCCTCAATACTTAATGTATGGGACTGCAGACATGGGTACAACCTAAGTGTACCGTAAACGCCCAACCAATGCATTAGGCATCTTCGTATATACTGGCACAAACCATAAACTATTTAACCCTTTATGTACGAATCCGGCCAAAACTAGCATATGCATTGGCCTTAAGGAATGTCCATTTGTAGGCCGGGAGAGGACTGTTGGGGATTTGCCACTGGAATGACTGATCTGATAACTGAGCCAGTCGTTCCAGTGGTACGTTTTCAGAAATAGTATTGTCTAGGCCTGCAAATGGACATTCAATAAGCAAATATTTTGACTTTTTGATCAAATTTAGTCATTAAATGGTTAAAGATAATATAATGAATCACTTCGTTCACACCGAAGCTGTGGCTGCAGCCACTGCTACAGATACTACTACTACTACTGCTGCTGCTGCTGCGGCGGCGGCGGCGGCTGCTGCTGCTGCTGCTGCTGCTGCTGCTGCTGCTGCTGCTGCTGCTACTACTACTACTACTACTACTACTACTACCAGTACCGCTACTGCTACTACTGCTACTGCTACTACTACTACTACTACTGCTGTTACTATTACCTCTACTACTGCCATCCTTTACAGGCAAACTGGCCCATAGCGATCGCATTCAGCCTTGTATGAGATTAAATCCCTACCAACAAAATTCTAACATCCAGACTGGACATATCCATGATTCTCGCTTGAGGGTTTGTAGCCTCTGCGGCTGCGCGCTGGTCCTTGACTCCCTCATATCCCACGGCACCGCAAGTACATGGTGCGTTGGGGTGAGAGTGCAGGTTAGCTTGTCTCGGTATAACAGAGCGGGAATCGTGCCTCTCTGGTTCATACAAAGGCTGATTTCGTGAGTCGGTGGAATGTTAACGTTCCAGTGGGGCCAGGCGACCATCATCGCGGAAGTTGAACCACAGCATCTTGTCCCGACTGTTGGTGTCACCGGTATGATGGTTCATTATGATAAAGTTAGAGGAGAGAGAAAAATATATTAGAACGAAACAATGGTACTCGTTTGCATCTAATAGAGAAAGAAAGAGCGGAAGGGTGTTACTTTTTAACCTGATCCTCGCCAGAGGTACCTCAAAGATCTCTGATCTGTATATTCCGTGAGGTATCCCCGCAAAGGAGTGTCCTAACGAGATCACTTTAGTAAACTTAATATAAGCTATATAATCTCAGGCCAGCCAAGTTTTTGGCTGCAAGAGGAAAGTGCCTCGCGGGGGCCTCAGTCACAGGAAAATGCCTACAACGCCGAAGCGAAGTAGGAGAAATGGGAAAAAGGGGCACTCTCCTATTCAAGCTTTGCTAAAAATTATAAAATGAGTTTATCTAGCGTAACTAAAATTATCGGGATTTACGTGAAGATGAGGTGGATGATTTCCACAGAATTCAACACCATCACCTTATGTGAGTTAAAGATATTATTTTGTAGTTGCTGCTTTATTTATGCGGGCCTTAAACAAATAACAACACAGGGACAAGTCACATTACATAAGCATTTGAAAAGCACGTGTCTATCTATGGTGGGGAGAGAGCGACGGATACCAAACTATGCCGACCTTCCTGTGAAGGTGTGGTGTGCTCCAAGGCCGCACCCAATCACCGCAGAGTTAGATGTCGATATGTGTCTCTGTCCGTCACCTAGCGTTTCGAGTGCGGCCCATGTGTGATCCACACCCTGGGACGTAACATTTACCTGTCTTTAGGATTAATTCAGAAAGCCCAAAGAATGCACTGCGGGAGTATAAAATATAACATAATATTTTTGCAGCGATTCCTACTTTGGCATGGTAACTAAATAATATGTATCCGGGAATACTGGGGGTGAGTGAGGGTGGGGATGTGTGGGGTGGGTGGTGGGTGGGGGGGGGGCGCTGGTGGTGGGGGGGATGCGTGCGGGTATCGATACTTTGATTCCAACTGCTCAGAAACCCCACTAGTTTCTAGAGTCAGTTCTAACCAACGTGGGTGAGGGAGTCCAAATAATTAATAGGCCCTGAGGCCGGGGGATCGCAGAAAGAGACAACTACTCATATCCGACTATAGGAGGTGCGGATGGCTAGTAGATAGTCATGTACGAACACACATATAGAATTATGCGGATGTGTAGAATTGCTGTACTTCTGCGGATTGAAGATGCCCCATAATACTGTTAAGGGCTTTGTTGAAAAGTAATTTTAATGTAATAGCATCTTTGCGGATTCTCAAGACGAGACGCATCGCATAGCTGTTGCGGTGTATCAAGCAATGTTCCAAACTGGACTGCTATCAAAATGTTAATAGGAAGCACGATACATGTGCGGAGTTTTGATCACCACTTTCAGCGTGGCTCGGCAGATCCGGCGAGATATCTGTAAACACTACCGTCTTACATACTAATTTGCAGTCTTACATTTCGGCCAAAATGCCCATCCGCACTGGAGGTCCCACTAGTTTGTTGGTATTGGGGAGCCTTCCATTAATTTAGTTATGCCCCCCCCCACCCCCGGTTATCGGCCGGGAGCTTCCAAAACCTAAATTGCGGATGCGGTAGGTAAAGTCAAATCTAGAAGATTACTATCAGATAGAAAGTTCCTGAACTTGCAGCAACACTCCCAGCAGCCTAGAATATAATAAAATAATAAAAAATGCCAATTTTTGGTGATAACAATACGGTTAACGATGACGAGAAATATGATCTTAACAATGTCAATAGCGATACTTATATTATATTATTAATTATTTCTTAGAAATATTGTACATGGCTTGTCTATAACACTGTAGTGTTTTCGTGAGAATAACCTTGATTGATTACCGAATAATCAATAGTACGTGGGTCGGGTATCTAGAAAGATGTCTGAGATTTTTAGCGACACAAGACCAAATATCAGAACTAGTCACCATGTTACCATGCACGGGTGCTTAAATTCAACCAGATATTCATAAAACAGTCAAACCTGTATAAAGCAGATATCTACTTTTGGGGATGCGTGACTATTTTTTTTTAATTTACCACTGGAATGACTGGCTCAATGGACTTTTCCGGTTTTAGCTATGCCCCGCCATCTGTAGCTAAGCTCCACCCACACCTTGCTCGTGTTGGGATCGATCGGTCTCTGAATACCCTGACTATCTATTTCCAAAAAAATACACATTTAAGCTGTTGAATATTTTGAAACCAATTTGAATTGGTGCTGTTGCTGCCTTAGTTTCAAAATATTCAACAGCATTTTTATTAAATATCAAAGAATTACAAAGCCATACCATTCATACAACGTGTCGGAGTATTTGAGATTTGGTGACGGTCGATATGGAACCCTTTGTGACGTAATGATTGTGACGTCATCATACACGGGCTGAACTGATTATGACGTCATACGAGGTTAGATGATAGATGGATACTCTGGAAAGGTGAATTATCTAGTCAGTCACTCCAGCGGTAAATTTAAAATAGTATTAGCTTGGTCAGCAAATGGAAATGCCCCGGGAACACGACAGAGGCCTATTTTGGCCAGAGATATACTAATTAGCTAACATACATTTAGTTATTTGGTTAATCTCCACGATAAGATAGGTTGTACAATCTGCTGTATGACATCGGACCGTCTGGTATTTCATGCACAAATTATAGGTCTTTGTTGAATCTACAATTTGATAGCAATACTGTTGGGTGTTTTGTGAATGGTTTGACAGGGAGCTGTTAGCAACGACACCCAGTTGGGTCCGTTCCAAAATATTCAACAAGTTGCCTCAACGGTCACCTTGAAATTTGAACTCTTACAATTCATGGCTCAAAAGCGTTGGGTTGGGTTTTATATATTCTATTGGAACATCTTACAGTTTACATGTATGGTTCTCTGGAAATTGAGATTTGTCTGCCATTTGTGGCTGACTGTTCGTTATTGGATGGGTTTTTATATTCTAAACTGGCTTCAACAACGAAGAACATTCAATTGGCCACTTGGCAGAACTTCCTAATGGATGAGTGGTTAATTTGTTTTAATTTATTTTTTAATATGGTGTATATGTAAGCAGCTTTTAAATTAATATTAACATTATTAAGACAATTACATCCAAAATATTCGCCATTACATTGTCACCATCATCACCCGCATTATCGTCATAATCATCATTATCACCATCGTGTATCCACTTAGCAGAACCTTTTAATGGATAGATGGTAATTTGTTTTTATTTTATTTTTAAAACAATCTATATGTAAGCATTTGGAAGATCCGAAAATATTGTATTAAATTCACATTAAAATTATAATTATATCCAAAGTATCTAACAGCACATCATCATCATCATCATCGTCATCATCATCATCATCAACAACAGCAAAGCCAGCACCAACATCGTAATTACATACCAACCGTGTATGTATATTCATGTAACCACCATTGTATGCATCTGTTCATGTATATATGTTCTTTGTGTACTTCAGAAGAAGTTAATTAATAAACTAAACTACCTAAAACGTGCACTGAACCCAACGGGTCGTGCATCTAATAGTGCAATCGATTGGATCGTGCCACTTTGACTATTTGTAATGTCTCCCTGAACATACTCATAGGAGAGGGGGGTCTGGTGAGCAACGAGGCTGTGCGCAATCTATCTGAATCGACAATTAGAATTTTGAATGAACATTTTGCATCTACGCTCTCTCTCTCTCTCTCTCTCTCCCTCTCCCGCTCCCTCTCCCTCTCTCTCTCTCTCTCTCTCTCTCTCTCACCCTCCCTCCCTCATTCGCTCCCTCATTCTCTCCCGCCTTCCGTCCCCATCTCTCTCTCTCTCTCTCTCTCTCTCTCTCTCTTTCTTTCTATCTCGCTCTCTCTCCCTCTCTCTCTCTCTCTCCATCTCTCCCCCCCCCTCTCTCTCTCTCTCTCTCCTCTCTCTCTCCCTCCCTCCCTCATTCGCTCCCGCCTTCCTTCCCCTCTCTCTCTCGCTCTCTCTTTCTCTCTCTCTCCCCACAAATCTCTATCCTCTATCGCTATATCTCGCCATCCATCTTTCCACCCATCTCTCTACCCATTTCTCGGTCCATCTCTCCATCCATACATTAATCCATCCACCATTTATAAATCCACCCATGCATAAATCCATCCATCCATCCACAAATCCACCCACCATCCATCGACCCACCCACCCACCCACCCACCCATCCATCCATCTATCCATCTTCCACACTCTCCAAGCCTTATTTCTCATATCTCGCTCTTCCTCCTTCCATCATTCTCTCCCTCATCGCGTTACACATGCACTCTCTATTTCTGTGACCCCCTCCCGGCCACTACACTAGTTATGTTTCTCTTTAGCTCCTTCCCTTCCTCCCTCCCTCCCTGCCTCCACATCCCTCCATTTACACGCACGCACGCACGCACGCACGCACGCACGCACGCACACGCACACGCACACAGGTCCCAGGCAAGTGTGCTTCGGTTCAATGATCAATTGAGCCAATGTCAGGAGGTTACCACCCTAAGAGGCACAGAAACAGAGCGAGTCTCGGCGTACAGTACCCTGCTTGCTGGTCACCTACTTATAATATATATATATATATATATATATATATATATATATATATATATATATATATATATATATATATATATATATATATATATATATATATATATATATATATATATATATATATATAAAATGTTTGTTAAAAGCAAAATTTCACTTGCTTCGGTATTAGGGACTTACAACGCTCTTAAAAATTATGATGGCAATTTTTCCGAAGTAGCTAAAGTTATTAAATTCAGCATTAAACACTCTTGAAAGAACAGTCCTTATAAACTCAGTTTCTTTTTCGCCAAGGTGAGCTTCATGTTGTGGTTTGGGCACTGGCTACATTGAGAAAAATACGTGGAGGGGAGCGGAATTGAGCAAGCTTGGGTATAGGCTCGACTCTATTGTGTTAAAATTAAAGCAAAGCACGCCAAATTCAACGATTTATGGTGAGCTTGGCAAATTCCCCCTGATAATTCAATGTAATATGATCCGATATTGGGCCAGTTTAGTGAATTCTGATTATAACAAGCTGTCATCACTTCTATTATTTGTGTGCGTTGGAATATATAGAAAAATATAATGTAAATAGCAAATGGAATAATAATGTCAAGACAATCCTCAACACGACTGAACAATTCAACCTCTTTAATCTAGACCATATACACCAAAAGGACACGTTGTTCGACAAACAAAAATATTTGTAGAGAACAAATTTATAGACAACTGAAGAAACGATATCAACAGCTCGAATATGTTAACATTTTATACACTGATAAAACAAGACTCTAAATTCGAACCATACCTAAAAATTGACAGAACAGAGAAGCCCTAATACTCTGCCATTTTCGAACTCTAAATCATTATTTAGCAACAGAAGCCAAGCGATGGGTGGGAATTTAGAGAAGCGAGCGAGTCTACGAACTTTGCAATGTAGTAGAAGATGAAATTCATTTCCTTTTCGAATGCCCACAATTTGAAACCGAACGACAGAAACATATTCCCGATTATTATACAAGAAATTATACAGACGACAAAATTAAGGGATTATTCCAGAAATGCAACAAACATGTTTTGTATAAATTATGTAAACTAATACCATACTCAAAGAAGAAAGATAGATAAGAACAAAATCAAGCATATTAGTAAACAGGCAGGCAACAACAACAACAACAACAACAACAAACAACAACAACAACAACAACAACAAACAACAACAACAGCAAAAACAACAGCATAATAATAATAATAATAATAATAATAATAATAATGATAATAATGTGTGTATTTCTATCGCCACAGATGTACCATACTTTATTTGCCTCACATGCCATTTCGTAATGGCCTGAGTGAATAAAAGACAACTGAAAACTGAAACTATTCACTTAGAACTGTAATGCAAATTATCAATGGGAAACACATGTATCGAGCACTAGAAGCACACACTGTTACTTTAATTGTTCTATACAGTCTTTACTCTCGGCATTTCTTGGCAAGAGAACCTGAAGAACAGACATTGCTGAATGAATCATATATTCATCTGGCAGAGGCATATCAGAGAGATGCCAGCAATACTACAGGCGAAGTTCAGTATCTCCGCAGTGTTGTTACTGACACGATGGTTATGTTAATATCTAGATATGTTGTCAATAACTTGCACAATTTGCAGGTAATGCAAAGATGATCCAGTGCTTCATTCTCAACTACGTGCAACAGTTTGAGACAAAGCGTTTGGTAAAGTGTGGATGCAAACGAGGATGCGCAGGAAAATGTAGCCGTTGGAATAACAATATTTCATGCACAGTAGTATGTGGCTGTTTGAGTTATAGCTGCAGCAACACATCTAATACACGTGAACAATGGGCCATTCCATTTTTAGCTAAGCCCCGCCCATCACTACCTAAGCTCCACCTACACCTCGCTGATGTTGGGATCGATCGATCTCGGAAGACCTTGACTATCAATTTCCAAAAAACTACACAGGTAAGCTGTGGAATATTTTGAAACTAATTACAACAGCGCCCAGTCACATTAGTTTCGAAATATTCAACAGCATGTTTATTAAATAGCAAAGAATTACAAAGACATGCAATTCATACAACGTGTCGGACCGTTTGAGATTTGGTGAAGGTCTATATGGAACCCTTTGTGACGTAATGATTATAACGTCATCATATACGCGCTTAGCTGATTAATGGCCTGTAAGTCTTTAACACTGTAATATATCCAATAGAACCTCACCATGTTCGCATCTACTGTGAATGCCAAAACATTCATAAATTCTAATATTAATCCGTTGTCTAACAGTAAAATTTATTGCCGAAAGTGTATATGTGCCCATAGATTTTAATACATTTAAAATTTATTACGGGCGATAACTCTGGTTTATGAAGGGGTGTCATCTTCATTTTTCAGTGCTACATATATTGAGAACTGGAACAGATCTGCCAAGGTTGCTTGTAATTCATCAACAAATGTAGGAACTAGCCAATATTGTTGACAGCGAGACATACAGATGGATGAAAGACGGACGGATTGCTATGGTAAAAGGTCATCCATGGGAGCAAAAAATTGCCATCATATTCTTTCTTGAGATTCACAAACTTGAGACACAAAATCAAGTGAAAGTTCACTTCTAACAACAAAATCGCACGAAATTACAGAAGGACCTACACTATTTATACAAGCTGGTTATCGGGACAAATACAATCTGTCATTCTGGTCATATGTAGTACGAAAATAATTCGTCCGATTGAAAAAGGTCAGATTATTTTCCCTGTTCGTAAGCAGACCCACACATTTGTGGGTACAAAACCAAATGTTTAGAATGCAAAACAGGGTCAAAGCTTGGGTAGGTATTGACGTCAGTACATGCTGGTAGCTGGAGTTTGGGAGACAAGACTGAAATCGGTGTGGGGTGCAAGGCCCCCCCCCCCCCCACACACACACACAAGGACGCACGCACGCATTCACGCACGCACGTACAATCCCGCCATATTACGTGCCATATAGTTCGGCATTCGGACCTGTCACGGGCAGGCCGTCGTCGTTGTAACATAAATACCATATCGCCCTAACACTAATTGGAAAATCCCGTGACGTAGAAAGAAAGATAACACTCACTATGCTAACATGGCATTATGCAGAGGCGTACGTAACAGATATAGGGCACAGCATAAGAAGATAAAGCAAAACGTTTTATAGAATAATAACAATTAGCATAGCCAGAGGCTTAGTTATTTAAAATGGCGCATATTTAGAAAATGCTATTGCTTTGAACACAATTGCTTGCTCTACCTCTTTGGAACGGTACCTGAACAATATGACTAGCGGTGTAGCAAATATACCGAGAATCTTTCTCATCCTGTGTTTTTCTCTCATTGGTGAATATAATACTGAACACATTGAGGCGTGTTATAGATTATGTTGTCGTCTCACTCTCTCTCTCCCCCCCCCCCTCATTAACCCCCCCCCCCACCGCCTCCTCCTCCTCCTCCTCCTCCTCCAGTCTCTCACTCCCATCCACCCTCCCGTTCTCCACCCCACCTCTCCTTCCCTCTGTCCTTCCCGATTCATTTGTCTATATGTCCCTCATCTCTCTACTTACCCCATTTTCACCGTTCCAGATACTAGCCGAATACTCGTCATCTAAATGAGATAGAAGACGAGCCACAATGGTCCCAAAATAGCAACCAGGGCAATGATAGGAACAGAAATACCAACAGCAAGACAGGAATATGGCCAACACCAGAAGCAAAGATTAGTCCGCGAGCGAAAGCAAGAGTGTGCATAAGACCAATGTAAAAGAAATACCATCGAGAATGTTATAAAAGAGATAAGAGAAAAGAACATAAATGATATTCGAAAATATTATGAATACAGAGATGATAAAAAGAAACCAGAATAAAGAAGATGGTCATTAGTAATGAATCACTAATAGAAGGATCCATTCCTAGCTATTCCCCACCCATTTATAGCTAAGATCCGCCCACTTTTCCTGCGTGTTGGAATCAATTTATATATACCATACTCCGAATCCTGAATGCAGAGAATCCCAAATTCAAGGTAAGTATAAACGTACATTGTTGGATATTTTGAAACTAATCTGATTGGGTGCTGTAGACACCTATGGCAGCGAGAGCGCCCATCAAAATGGTTTCAAAATATTCAAAAGAATGTTTCTTAAATAATAACTCCCACAAAGACATAATTTGTACATTTGTCTGACTTTTCTTCGCTTCATGACAGAGTATTTTCCTGCTAATTATGAGTGTGACGTCAGCCTGCACGTGGCGTGATTGATTATGACGTTATGTACTTGATTGACAGATCAGATCTATCAGTTGTGTTGTATACGCAATAACAAAGACAACAATGGTTGAAACAAAGCCAAACATGTTGACATGACCGGAACATAAGGCTATATACAGAGTCAGATTAACCCTGATATCAGCCAAAACCACTTCTGCAGTCGTTTTGAGAAATGTCCATTTGCAGACCAAGAAAAGACTATTTTTACAAATTTACCACTGGAATGACTGACTCGATAACCGAGCCAGTCATTCCAGTGGTAAATTTTCAAAAAGAGTCTTCTCTTGGTGTGCAAACCAATATTTTCTATGAGAATATTGAAATTTCTTTGAACAAATTTGAGTGTTAAAGGGTTAAGACAATGGGTAATGGGGCTAGAGCCGTGTAGCCCAGAAAAAATAAGGGGCTCCAGAAACAAGAGCAATATACTTTTATACTCAGTAGCAGGTTATAATTGGGGCAATCGCCCTCTCCCCCCAACCCAGCTGAAATCTTTTTATTAATTCATATGGAATGAAATCATCATACGTTAATATTTATTTCGTTTCATTACATTTAAGCACGTATTTTAAGCCTCCAAAAGTATACAATTTGAAAAATATTCTTATCAAGCATTCTGCTTTGAATATGCACCTTTAACTGAGGCAATTTGAAAATTCTAAAAATTGCATCGTATTATGATTCCTCAATGGACAAATCACATCTGTAGTGGCATAATATAGCATTGCTAAGTTATGAATATGAATAGGTGAATAGAATGATAGGTTAATGCATGTTCACAATCTTATTATCTGTCTTATCATTGACTCATTTACACTCTTTTCATTTTGAAGATTTCGGGTTGTCTACCCTTGTTGATGACGTATGCTCTACCCCCTTCGATGAAACCTTGTACAAATGGTTGCTGCGACAACCGGTTCCACCGATGAAGATGGAGCGGGACACTAGCTCGCCTCGTAGGTACAGAGACCTGACGATATTTATATTAGTGCCTGGGCCTGATCTAACTGCGTGTTTTCAGAACGATTGGTTCGACACGGTGGTCTTCCGTGTTCTCCAGAATAACAACAAATATATGACAAACTTTTGCCTTGTATATATCACAAGGTGATCGTTTTACTTGCTAACTTTAACTATACAATAAACCTAAAAGGTTGGTAACTTTTACTGTTACCTAGCGATCTATTCACAATGATTAAATATTACAATTCAATGTTTCTTAAGTTTTCCTAACTTTCAACCAGCTCTTGCCTACTTAAAACCATTCAGCAAGAGTTTCACAAGGTGCGAGGCGGACCGAACTCCCGATTAAAAGTTAAAGTCCCCCTTATGTACTATCTCAGTTTCTATGCTCCCTCCATCTTTGTTTCGCACCGCCGGAGGTTGCTCTGATTCTCATTGGATTATGACATCATTTTGACCAATCAAGATCCCGTCCCTCCCTCCCGGGGAGGGCGCCCTCTTACCTAGCACCTGCGGTTTGGGCTGGATTGCCATGCCATTTCTGACGAATGCCCTGCCAAGAATGACGAACGCTTGTTTGATAACAAGGGTCTGGACCGGACTATCATGCCATTTCTGACGGATACCCTGCCAAGAATGACGAACGCTTGTTTGATAGCAAGGCTTACTTGTGGATTAGCACGCCTCTACAATTAATATGTTTTGATAACATCCCTCGATTGTGTCCTAGCACGCCTCTACAATTGATACGTTTTTGATCGTAACTTTCGATTGTGTACCTACCGCCTACAGAATGCTACCCTGTCCATGTCATGTTCATTGCCTATTAGTCGAAAACTTATAGAATGCTAGAGTTAATTGGCACACGAGTTACCATTCCTCATAGCCGGGTTATTCTCGGCTTATCTGGTCCCACGCTCCGTGAGAACACAGACCGCTACGTAACTAACCAAATCCGTTTGTCCTATCTAATCTCTTTGATTGATTCCAGCCTGGGGCTAACCATACTCGATTCACTATCTGCGAAGCGGTACCTGCGCACTAGCTGGCGCCAGTGCTGATAATATATATCCAAATAATAAGATGCTGGTAATGCATCTAAGTATAGATGATGATCAGTGCTAGTAACGTATCTAAACATAGCCGCTGATTGGTACATCTTAATATACATGCTGACATAGTCTATTAGCTCACCTGGTATTCACACCTGAATTTTACTCGGGACTTACTCGTACATATAAGATGTCCAGCTGGGTCATGACTTCCCACAAGACAATCCCATATCTACACATGCCCCTCAACCGAAGTTAATTAGCCGTCTCTTAAGGCCTAAAGAGAGTGATAATTAACTCGTTTGTGCACCATCAACAACCTAAACCACGCCCTACCAGAGTCCTCCAGACTATGTCATACATCCGACTACATCATATCTTAAATCCAACAATGTTAACTAAACATGTCCGGGTAACGGAATATCATGCGCAATTGACCGTCCCCGGAAACATAGGAAAACAGCATAATCCTATACAAAGTACGAACTTGTCCGAGTAATGGAATATCATGCACAAATGACCATCCCCGGAAACACATTAATAGCATCATTAAATATAACGGTATAATATGCTTAATATAGTAACAGCAATAACATATTGAATCCACAGTGCAAATACCATTACAAATCATGTTCAATTAATAAACAACAATATAAAGTCATTTTCCTACCATGAAGTGTTCCACATACAGCATATGAAATTCACTCCAAAATATCATTGGGATGATTCCACTCGGTCACTAAGATCCACGTTAGGTGTACCAATGTCATTGTATAGCTCTACGTCTATCCCATGGTCAGCCGTCGGGCCGATCTCAGTCCTGGCAACAGCGTTAGGCGACGACCCGGCCAACATCTCCACCATTACCGGCAGGGCTGCAGTTCCCTGTGGTCGCGGAGGATGAATATGACGTGGCGCACTACTATGGGCCGCAGGTGGCTTGCATTTGATCCACATCCACATGCGTCGTAGAACGGCACACTTATATAAGATAAATATCACAATAATTACTACAATGGAGGAGCCCGTCGCATATGACATGAAAGAGCATACTCCAATGCCATCGACCATCACTGGGTCGATCGCGGACAGTGGTGCTAGCGGCACATACTTGGATTTTTGTAAATGGTTCCAGGGTTGCATCTTCAAGTGATTCACAACCATGGACTGGTTCAGAACTCCAACCACATCCAAATGGGGCATCTCAATGGCCAGGCCAACCCGAGTGTACGTCCTACTGTAAGACGCAACAGGCTCGAATTGCCAGCCTTTCCCGCTATAACCACACTCACCAGACATTAATGCATACACTCCATTACTCACCACACACCAGTCAGTCAGTCGTCCATCGCAGTGTATATCCATTGTTTCACCGAACGTTTGCAACACTACGCCTATTTTCTTATCGGCAAACAGTTTGCTAGATGTTTCATTTGATTCGGAAAGCTGAATATTACAAGCACTGTCAGTCGTGTTGGTTAACAGGCTTACAATGCATGGAACGTGGGTCTTGTCGACCCTTAGTGGACCATGACACACTCGGGGCTCCTCCCTGCGACATTCGGATGGCGTGAAGTACCATCCAGTCTTGGTGTCAAGACCGATGCTGGTTCGCGTGATCAGTACTTGCATGTAGTATCCCCTCGCACTTAGCGGTTCCGGCCATGCATGCAACCCGTATTCGATATATTCGCCTCCGTCAATTAGCGGTAATGTCGCTACGTAATGTAGTCGTGAGTCGTCTTTCCATAACGGATACACGACCACGGTGCGGTAGTACCACTGATACGGACGTATCAGTCGATATCCCACACTAATTTGTTTGGCCACGGAATTGAGGTCAGCAGGACTGAATAATTCTTCCGTTAGTCTACCTAACTCTAGGGATGCCGTTTGTCTATGAAACTGTGCTGCTGCCTTCTGGTAGCTATACACTACACTTTCGGCAGAGTCAATAATGTGTCCAAGTCGCACTAATGCGTATAAGTCGGCATGTCGGGCGGCGTGAACCTTAAACACATCGCTCACATTTCTAGTTAATTCCACTAGGCCGGTGGTAATTTCGTTGATATGGTCAACGTTGGTATTGATCCCTACGAATGCCAGTTTCACGTGGGACGCTAGTTTGTTGGAGAAATGTACCAAACGATTCATGTCCCTCAAAGCAACTTTGACTACCTCTTTAATTGCATCCATATCACCAGAGGTAGCGGTACCGAATAGGGACGAGGCTATGTCCCCGATAAAGTTAAATAAGCCACGTTTGCGTCGTATACTGTCCCTACTCACCATAGTTTGTTGTGTCCTAACAGCGATCTTCCTAATATTGTTAACACGATGTTGCAAACCGAAAATGTCTTGAATGCTCAACGAAGTCTTTCGACCGATGTTCGCAATAAGAACACGAAATTGCGCTACCCGTTCAAGAAATTTGGTAGGCAAATAAGGGTGGTCGATAGACACCACTACGGTCCATTCAGCTCAGATAACAGATATATCCTCGGGGTTAGTAATCATTACCCCGTTCGGTAATCTATGTACACTAGACTCTTTACACAGTCCATTTACTAAACTCACTAGAGCTATCACTACACCTAATCGTAAAATATACATGATTCCATGCTCAGTCATGTTTACCGGTACAGATCATAGACAAAAGGATAATTAGGGGCGGCTACGTCACCATATAACTGCCTCTATACGATCGATGAAGTCATTGTACAGGGCGCAGCCGAACGCGCCAATCCTGAGTCTCTTGCTGTCAGTTTCGACCTCAGGATCGTGACTGCGCTTGCGCAGAAAGTAGCGTGGCGCTGGCAGCATTTCCATTGGTTCCGGCACACTCTCGGGTACCTCCTCCGAGCTGTCCATCACTACCGGGGGAGGAGTTACGTGAGTTTCCATTGGTGACTCATGGTTTCGAGTCTCACTCATACCAGGTTGACTGATGTTATTATCAACCATCATACCCACCTTGCTCACCCTCGGCTCATCATCAGAAGCTGGTCGCTTCCTACGAGCTCTCTTACCAAGGGTTGCCTTAGGGTCGGATTCTGGCCCTTCTTCGGACCTTGGGAGCATCATCACCCTTGGATGATGGCTATCTTTCGTACCCTTTGCAGGGTTACGAATAGGGCGTGGCCGTACCTTGTCCCAGCACATTTCTGAGTCGACTACGTGTAACTTAGATATATTCAGTACGCGCACCTTCCCAGACCTTTGATGCCGGACATGAGCCACTGGCCCATTGATCTTAAAGAGCTCATATTCGGGGTCACTGTGAGAGGTCAACTTCATGCGTTCCTCCGCCTTTACGACCACCGAATCACCCACCTTAAATACACTAGCGTTTGCACGCTTGTCAATCTGCTCATGGTGGACCTCACGAGACCAAGCCGTTTCCACACGAGCGCGCAGTAGGGCATTGTTGAGACAAGTCAGTCTCTCACCCAGATCCTGCAATGCGTCTACTGGAATAGCAAGCGGCAGTCTTGCCCGTCGACCGTATGTCAGATAAAATGGTGTATACCCTGTCGTGGAATGAGGAGTACTGCGGTAAGCAGTTAAAGCCGCACCCAATTCGTCCTCCCACATGCGGGAAGCATTGTTCACCCCTTTCTGGATTAAGTCCTTAAGGGTGCGATTAAACCTCTCGGTGCGCCCATTAGTTTGCGGGTGGTAAGGACTCGATCTCCTATGGTCGATCCCATGCTCTCTAAATCGCTCTTCTAGCGACTTAGAGCAAAATTCTTTTCCCTGATTGGTTATCACGATCTCAGGGACACCATGACGTGCGACGTACTCGTTGAAGAATTTGTCCTCAACGTTTTGCGATGTCTTAGCCGGAATCGGATACACTTCTGCCCACGCAGAACAGTGATCGACTATCGTCATGATATACACATTACCTTTACTCGACTCTAACAGTGGACCTATCAAATCCATGCCGATTATCTGACTCGGATAATTAGCCATGGGCATCTCACTGTACCTTGGTCAGGTAGTGACGGGTCGGTTGACCTTGCACGTCATACACGTCTCTAGCATACGTACCACGTCTTTCCTTAAAGACGTCCATACAAACGAATCTCTTACCATACCGAGGGTCTTCTGCAAACCTTGGTGACCGGCTCGTTCGTGAGCCATCCGGAGCACTTTCTCACGGAACAGGGTAGGTAACATGATTCTGGAGTACTCAGCGTCCAACGCTGAAGGTGTAACTAATGAATATAATATACCGTTCTTGACCATATACTCCTCCGGGGTGTTCTTGAACAACTCCGGGTATTCATTCGTCTGCTCGGCACACAATTCGTCATAGGGAATGTCGAATACCTCGAGAGGGACATGCGGTAACGCACCCTCGTCCACATCCGGTATGACAAAATCGCCTGTCTCTAAGGTGGCGATCTCCACTGGATGACGTAACCTGGACAACATGTCCGCTCGAATATTCTTCGAGCCTTGGATGTATTCAATCTTACATCCGTACTCGGCAATCAGCACCACCCAGCACTGCACTTTCGTGTTCTTAACTTCTCCCACAAACAAACTCTTTAGGGGTTTGTGGTCAGTATACATGGTGAACTGCGCGCCAAATAGATAAGGTCTAAGCTTCTTCAATGCATATATCACAGCATAAGCTTCCTTTTCTATTACAGGCCAGTTTAGCTGACTGTCCTTCAGAGTCGAGCTTACATACTATATCACTCGTTCTATACCCTTATCATCTACCTGTACCAATATTGCACCTATCGCATAGCTTGATGCATCAGTATATAGTTTATACAGAGCATTTAAATTTGGATAGGTGAGAACCGTCTCACTACACAGCAAGTTTTGCAATTTCTTAAACGCTTGCTGTTCCTCCTTACCCCATTCAAAACGTTTATATTTCTTAGTCAATTCTATCAAAGGCGTAGCAATTTCGGCATAGCCTTGCACACAAGAGCGGTAATAACCTGTAGCTCCAAGGAAACTTCTCACCGCCCCCACGTTGCGTGGCGGTGACATTTCTCTTATGACCTTGACCTTCTGAACCTGAGGAGCCACTCCTAGTGCCGAAACACAATACCCCAACAAGTCCACAGACTCGCGGGCAAACTCGCATTTCTTTTTCTTAACCTGTAAATTGTTTTCTCGAATCCTACGCATAACCTTACGCAAATGCTGTGCATGCTCAGCCGGATTTCTTGAATATACGACTACATCATCGACAAAAACATGCAAATATTTCTCGGAAAATATCGTTCATTGCCCTCTGAAATACGGCACCTGAGTTGCAAAAACCAAACGGCATCCGAATAAAGTTGAACAAACCTTCACTGCAAACGAACGCTGTTTTCTCTATGTCTTGGCTGTCCATTGGTATCTGCCAATAGCCAGACTTCAAGTCCATAGTCGAAAATATCGTTGCGCCGCGCATCGAGTCAAAGATATCTGTTATATTCGGTAATGGATAACTGTCTTTGCGACATACAGAATTCAACTTCCTGTAGTCAACACAAAATCTCGTGTCCCCGTCCTTCTTGGGCACTAACGTAATGGGCGACGCCCAGCGTGACGACGACGGTCTTATGACGCCCGCTGCCAGCATTTCAGCCACTTGATTCTTGACTACATACTGCTTGGCAAGCGGTAGACGGTAGGCTTTCTGCCTTATAGGAAACGCATCTCCTGTTGGTACCGTACACTTCACTTTGGGGACCAATCCTAAAGTGTTTGGGCGAGCCGTATCAAAGTTATCCACAAAGTCCTCAAGCACTTTGTCGATAGCTTTATATCCGGTCGTTTCTTTACAACTCTCATAAACATAATTTGTCTGTTCCCTATAGGGATACCTAAAGGGATATATACACCTGTGCAAAAGGTAAGCACCACCCTATTTTTACGCACATGCGAGGGTATATTCATGTGCTATGAAGAAAGCAATAGCATAAACATTTATGTACCCATCCATCTTAGTGCACGAGGTAATAATGCAACTAGAGGAATGCTGATTATGATGGTGGGGAAACACTGTATGTTTTTGTTTGAACTTGAAAACGAGGCCTGAATATGGTTACGTTGACACAACTGACAACTATTGCCCTACAGTTGACACACGTGGCTAGATTGTCATTAATGATGTCTGAAAACGAAGTTTAACATCTGTGCACGAGTTTGAGACTGTCATTATTAATACCGGGTATATCCACCTTGTGCCTGGATGACGGCCTGGACACGACGTCTCATGCTGGTCACCAACCGACTGATACGCCATTGTGGTATTCGTTGCCATTCAAGATGGAGTGCGTCTGTTAATTCCTGTAGGTTCTGCACAGGAGGATCCCTCCTTCTCACCATGTTTCCCAGAATGTCCCAGATATGCTCAATAGGGTTCATGTCAGGGCTCCTTGCTGGCCATGGTAGGGTTTCGATGGCATTCTGGCGGAGGTATTCATGCACAGCTCTAGCACGATGTGGTCGGGCGTTGTCATCCATGAATATCGGGTGGGTTCCAGGTGCATGATTTACAAAATGAGGGACCACAACTCTATCCAGTATGGAATCTTGATATCTTTGTCCATTTAGTGTTCCAGGTACAGTCAACAGATCCAGCTTACAATCAAATGAGATGCACCCCCATATCATAACGGAACCTCCACCAAATGGAACTTCTTCCATGATGCTACGTTGGTCGTACGCCGTGCGTCTGGACCTCCATACACGAGTTCGACCATCTGTGGCATGAAGCAGGAACCGACTTTCATCGGACCAGTGTACCCGTCTCCAGGATCTCATGTTCCAGTGTCTTCTTTCGTTGCACCACCTCAGACGCTTCCCCTTGTGGTGTGCAGTGAGGAGAGGACGTCTGACAGGTCTCCTAGCTTTCATGCCAGCAGCATACAGTCTCCTTTTGACAGTAGACATTGACACTCTATTGCGCGTTTCCCATTGCTGGCTGAGCACTCTGCTGTTGGTGAATGGAGATCTCCTAACAAGGCGTACTAGGGCTCGATCATCACGGGCAGTAGTCTTCTTCGGTCTTCCAGATCTAGGCCTGTCCTTCACCTCATTAGTTTGCCCATGTTTTGCAATCAAACGACTGATTACAGTATGGTTAATGTTCAGCTGTCTGCCAATCTCTCTGCATGACATACCAGTGGTATGCATGCCTATGATTTGCCATTTCACACAATCACTTAACCTTAGTCTTGCCATAGCGGTTCACAATCAAGAGCTAATTCTCTCTGTACAAATAAACCACGGTCATGAACACAAAATTCCTAATCTTGTCGCCTAAATCTGTATGTAATGTTCTACACCTCAAACTGGACTTTTACATAACTGAACATGTGTGCTGTTTCCCGCCACGCACGGACATCAAGCGGCGTGAAGTCATGCATGCATGTGCATTTCGTACTTGGAATTATGTCAGCTAACGCGGGGACAAAAAGTATGGCAGCCTAGTTGTACCATCATGTTTCTACGTTCTATTGTTTTTGCTGGTGCTTAACTTTTGCACAGGTGTATATCTGGCCAAACCATACTACAACTTTGGCCTGATAGTCAATCTTTGCATTTCCCAAGTGCAAAGCATCCGCACCAAGTAAACATTCATGCCTCATTCTCGCTACTACCGTACTTGGAATAGGTTGGGCGTTATTGAATTTTACTTGGGTCTCCCCCAAAATTTCTATCGGGGAACCATTTACTGCCAAGAGCGTCTTCGCCCTTTTCAGTGGCCTAGCATTCAACATGCTACGCCATATATCCTTGCGAATCAAGGATGTACTAGCACCAGTATCCACTAAGGCATGCAAGTACTCACCCTGATCCGTTGGACCGTTTTTATCTATTTTCAGATGGATTAGAAACCACTCGGTCGGTGAATTGACCAACGGTTTCCTCCGTCGTCATTTGACGGACTCCTCCATCCGCTAACCACCTCGGCATAACTATTTCTTCGGGAGGATGAGTCCTGTCCGACACCGTATGAATAACGGCCATACTCATCCATCCCTTCACCGGTCAACACGAATCCATCGCGGTCCTCATAATCGTCCCGATCGTGCATCTTATTGTTCATATCCTTCCGGAGGTTTCGCGAACAGTCCCGTGGTGTGACGTTTCTCTCCGGATGCCGTCGGTCGACGATGTTGATGTCCATGTCGTCGGTGCGTGGTCGCTTGATGGCCCTGCGTGCGGGTGGACTCTGTTGCTGGCCCCAGGCGGAACCATTCTGCGGTGGACCTCTTGATGGGCAGTCCCTCACGTAGTGGCCGTCTTTGCCACGCCCGAAACACTTTACCATTACGGCAGGAGTCGTCTGCCGGTTCATATATGCCCCAAAACAATTCTGGGCCATGTGTCCTTTTCTCCCGCACTGGGAACAGGTCATCGGCGGCGCCCGTCACGGTAGTCGGGGTCGCTGGGCAGCCTGTCTGCTGACGTTCTCCCTCGGCTGTACCTCTTGACGACAGTCACTTTTGTAATGGCCGACTCGGCCACAATTATAGCAGGTAATATGCTGCAAGTCTCGTCCCGTTCTGACTGGTCGGGGCGAGGGTGGGGCACGTTGCTTTGACTGCGGGGCTGTCTTCTTCGTGGGCTGGGTGGCCCCAGCCACCGGCTTCTGCTCTCTTAACTGCAGGTCACTCACCAAACCACACAGTTGCTCAGTCATTTTGCTCTGTTGAACAATCTGTTTCTTTAACGTGCGAACTATGCTCCATATTTCCTTTTCTTCCTCGGGACCCACCATGTTTACCTCCATGCTCTCCTCCTGCCGCTCATCTATTTTCATTGCTCGGAGCAGGTCGTCACAGGTGGCTTCCTCCTCCGCAATCTCAATAGCGCAGGCCAGGGTGGTGGCCTTCTTTCGGACAATTCTCTTGCTGAGACGGTGGTCGGATAGTCCCTTGAGGTAAATTCCCAAAATGGTCCTCCGGTTATCAGCGTTCTCGACAGGATAAGCTCGGGCGCTCAGTTCCCGATACCATCTGTTAAAAGTTACGACGGTTTCGTTCCGTCTCTGCTGTACGCCCTCGAGATCATATTTTATTCGCTCCCCTTCGTTCGCCAAGATGAAGTTCAACGTTATATAGTCGTGGAATTCGTCGAATGTGACATCTTCCCTGATCTTGCCCACTAGGAACCCATCTATGGCTCTGGACAACTGCCCTCGTGCCGCTCGGGTGATGAAGTAGGCTGGTATGCCCTCTAGCCGTCCCTCATTAGCGACCCATGTTCGCCGGGTCTCATCGAGGAAGGTTCTCACCTCCTCCGGCACTACTCCGTCACAGGGCTGTATGCGGTGGATCGTGTCCCGGATCTCCCTCCGGTACACCCGCTAGGCTTCCCGGCGGTTACTGCTTTCAACAATGGCTCCCGCCATTGCTACGCCCATCGTCTGCATAGCGGCGATGGTTTCCCGTCGAAGCTGGTGTGCTACTGGTACTTCCATGGGTGGCATGGCAGGGTCAACGCCTCGCTTGGCTGGTGTTGCCATTCTGCGTTTTTACTGATAATGAAGGATGATAATGATTCTTTGAAGACGGGGTTGCTCGGGGCAGACTACCTCTGTAGTTATCTTCATGGCAGCACCCGCATGATACGGGTGCTCTCTGACAACTTTGCAGCGTTTATGAATTCTTGTACCCGGTCAGCGACGTCGGTCAGTACAATGGCTGAATTAGTTAGCGGTGTTTCTGGTTGGGCCATATATCTTATCTACTCACTGTTGTTACTCTGAATCCTGGCTGGGGAAGCCAATGAAGATTTCGGGTTGTCTACCCTTGTTGATGACGTATGCTCTACCCCCTTCGATGAAACCTTGTACGAATGGTTGCTGCGACAACCGGTTCCACCGATGAAGATGGAGCGGGACACTAGCTCGCCTCGTAGGTACAGAGACCTGACGATATTTATATTAGTGCCTGGGCCTGATCTAACTGCGTGTTTTCAGAACGATTGGTTCGACACGGTGGTCTTCCGTGTTCTCCAGAATAACAACAAATATATGACAAACTTTTGCCGTGTATATATCACAAGGTGATCGTTTTACTTGCTAACTTTAACTATACAATAAACCTAAAAGGTTGGTAACTTTTACTGTTACCTAGCGATCTATTCACAATGATTAAATATTACAATTCAATGTTTCTTAAGTTTTCCTAACTTTCAACCAGCTCTTGCCTACTTAAAACCATTCAGCAAGAGTTTCACAAGGTGCGAGGCGGACCGAACTCCCGATTAAAAGTTTAAGTCCCCCTTATGTACTATCTCAGTTTCTATGCTCCCTCCATCTTTGTTTCGCACCGCCGGAGGTTGCTCTGATTCTCATTGGAATATGACATCATTTTGACCAATCAAGATCCCGTCCCTCCCTCCCGGGGAGGGCGCCCTCTTACCTAGCACCTGCGGTTTGGGCTGGATTACCATGCCATTTCTGACGAATGCCCTGCCAAGAATGACGAACGCTTGTTTGATAACAAGGGTCTGGACCGGACTATCATGCCATTTCTGACGGATACCCTGCCAAGAATGACGAACGCTTGTTTGATAGCAAGGCTTACTTGTGGATTAGCACGCCTCTACAATTAATATTTTTTGATAACATCCCGCGATTGTGTCCTAGCACGCCTCTACAATTGATACGTTTTTGATCGTAACTTTCGATTGTGTACCTACCGCCTACAGAATGCTACCCTGTCCATATCATGTTCATTGCCTATTAGTCGAAAACTTATAGAATGCTAGAGTTAATTGGCACACGAGTTACCATTCCTCATAGCCGGGTTATTCTCGGCTTATCTGGTCCCACGCTCCGTGAGAACACAGACCGCTACGTAACTAACCAAATCCGTTTGTCCTATCTAATCTCTTTGATTGATTCCAACCTGGTGCTAACCATACTCGATTCACTATCTGCGAAGCGGTACCTGCGCACTAGCTGGCGCCAGTGCTGATAATATATATCCAAATAATAAGATGCTGGTAATGCATCTAAGTATAGATGATGATCAGTGCTAGTAACGTATCTAAACATAGCCGCTGATCGGTACATCTTAATATACATGGTGACATAGTCTATTAGCTCACCTGGTATTCACACCTGAATTTTTCTCGGGACTTACTCGTACATATAAGATGTCCAGCGGGGTCATGACTTCCCACAAGACAATCCCATATCTACAATTTGACTGCTTGATTATCTCCAAGAATGTTCTAAATTACAGGTAACATAAAACTCAACATTTCTACTCAGAAGGATGGAAATCGCATCTCATCGGTTTTAAATTCACAAAATTTCTTTTGGGGAGCACCCGACCCGCTAAAACCAACCACCCCTCTTTTTGGGAGCCAGGGGTGGGGGTGGGTGGAATCCTCCCAGAGTCCCTCCCAGACCTATCCCAAGGGCCAACCCTTCAATAATTTCTGGATCCGCCTCAGAATACGGACACTGTAATGAAATGGAAATTCCATTACAGACTTACAATGTTCTTCTTATTTTCTCCCAGATAACGCAGCTTACTGAGCCGATGCTGGACCGGTATACCGTGCCAATGCTTTCAGTACCGGCCCAGTATCGACCCAGTAAGCTGCGTTGCTAGGCCTATTACATATTGTTTCAGTATTATGCTTTAATAATGGTTCCTTTTTTGTTTGAGTTTTCCGATGATGAGTGATGACAAACTGTAGTGGCGCGTGGTCATTCAGCGTCCCTCAAGCCCACGTCACAAACTAGTCATTTAAAGTTGTTCTTTATATGGAATATGTACGATATCACCTTATGACAGTATGACCATATAACCATATGTGCCTCCATGAAGTAAGGCGAGGTGTGTATCTGTTTGGGGGTGGGGTGGTGGTAGGGGTAGGGGGCGTGTTGGCTTATTTGTCCATTATATATATTATATTGTTTCAGTAGTATTCTTATTAAAGTGGGTTTTTTGTGTTGATACTTTTCTGATGTTTTTAGGAGCCAGATGGTGCATGATTGTATTACAGATTAAAATCAATTTAGATGCTCTCAGATGGCACCACCTGCACTTCCAGGGGTAAATATGGCCCCTTCAGTTGGCTGTTAAATTATTCTTTTTTTAGCCATTTAATTTCATTTTTTGTTAATTCAGTTTTTATCCTATCCTGTTTTCACAACTGAACGGCTAAGAAATTGAGTGAACAAAAAAGGTGAAATTAAATGGCTCAAAAAGAATAATTTAATAGCCAACTGATGGTCCACGGTCCACATTTACCTCTGAAAATGCAGGCGATAACATCTGCGAGCATCTAGATTTCAAAATTGTCCGGTGGAGGACCCCTGACCCCCATTTTGGTTTGCTTTTCTCTTCGACTCAACTCCACAAATATTCTTTGCCTCCACACACACACACCCCACCCCGGCCCTGGCAAGGCTTAATCCGGCCCTGTTTTAACTTTTAGCTATGCCCGCCCATCTCAATCTAGATCTCTGAACTCCCTGACTATCAATTTCCAGAAAACTATACAGGTATACTATTGACTATTTTGCAACAGCTTTCAGCCAAATTGGTTTCAAAATATTCAACCGCATGTGTGTTAAATAGTAGAGACATACAATTCATACAACGTGTCGGACTATTAAGAGTTAAAGACGAGCCAAATTTATGTGGTAATGATTATGACGTCATCCTACACGCCGCTTAGCTGATCACGACGTCATCTAACGTCAGATGATAGATGAATACTTTGGAAACGTGAATTATCGCATTTTATCCACTTTAACCTGTGATCCCAGTATCTAACTTTTACAGTCATGATACACATAAGCTGTTGGATATTTAGAAGCCAATTGGCCTATAAACTGGTGCAAATTTGTTTCAAGATATTCAACAAAATTTTGACTCATACGTAAAACATTTATTATATTTTGGTCTGGTCGGTTGGAGGGTTAATTTAGTAGTAGTAGTAGTAGTAGTCATTGAAAGCTGTGCTGAAATTGGCTCCGCTAATTCTGACGAATACTTTCGTCACTACTGCTCGTGTTCACCTTATTTTTGTTTTGTTCCCTACATAAGCGTATTTAGTTGATTTTGGTATTTTCTGTTTGCGTGCATTTCGTTATTGTTTGTCATATTCTGCGACTGAAGTTTTGAATTTTCGAAAACTAGAGTCGCCGAGTTGCATTGGCAGAAGTCTGTTTCATTTTGTACATAAGTTTAGGTGAGATCTTGTCCACCGTATCTACGTTATTACCAAGCTCATTTATACTTGGCGAGCTTGGTCTTCTATTCAGGCGAGCTTGGTCTTCTATTCAGACATTTCGCTTACCTAGCTAACTAGCGCGCGTCGTGCGTGAATTTATACTCACTATAGTAGACCGGTATTATGGTAATCTAGGTCAATGTGAATGCTCGCGTCAAGCATATCAAACCGCTATAAGCAGCTACTAAGCCTTCGGCCTACCGCCACTGGTTTGAATGCTTGAACTATTGATGTCTATCATGGGATAAAAGACACCTTGGGCTCTGGGCCAAATGTATTAAAGGGGTAAATTAATATTAGCAGAAATGTATGGCATTTAACTGTCAGTTCACAAGGAATGAAAGAAAGGTTTTTGGAAGAGGGTCTGATTGTCAATGGACAAGTATGTAAGATCGAAAAGGGGTTTTATTGGGGTTTTTTAGATCGAAGAGGTTGATTCGAACAAACTGATTGTGAAAGCGAAGGCACTTCTAGAAATTCCGAATGAACGCATTACAGCGGAAATGGGAAAATATGGGCAAGTTGTGAAAATTCAAAGAAAGACGTATGTACGCCTTCGATAGGACACTTGAAAATGGGACACGACGGGTGTGGGTGGAGAAGATAGGCAAACCAATTCCAGGCAAACTGTCTATTGATGGGAGCTTTTTCCTCCCTGTGTGGTATAGAGGCCAGGTTAAAGAATGCCCTATCTGCTCTTGTACCGAACACCTAGCTAATACCTGTCCTTATAGAAATAAGTGCCTTTTGTGTGGATCATCTGCTCATTTTAAATCTCGATGTGACAAGAGATCAACTATGAATGCTGCTAGTAGGCTTTATGTGGAAGAAACCAACCAAGGCTAGCTATATGACGCAAATGGCTGCCTCTCAATTCCAGCGAAGTACCCACTAGCAACAATATGCCACACACCTATGCGCACGTTCTTAGTAAGGCAGCATGCCCCATTGATAGTAAGACTGTGGATTCCAATGTTAGAAAGACTGGGGGTTCGATTGTTACTAAGGTTGGGGATCCAGTATTGGCAAAACATGTTGATAATATTGAGGTTCTGGAGACAGGCATATCTGCTACCCCTCCAGCAACGGCTAATGACATAACCCGGGAAAATGATGACACTGACGTTGTTGATGACACATACAGTTTAGTACTGGGACAAACAAAATTTGCATCTTAGTCAATGGAAGTTGATGTATCATTTGATTAGTCACCACTAGCTGAATCTGATTTGGTAATAACAGATTCTACACACGTGGTTGGACTTGATAATAGTGTTCGTGGTCTTAAAGGAGTGATAAAAGACCTGAGCTCTGGGGCCGCAGACGGCGAAGATGAGGATATTGACGATGCCATCTCTGTTGCAGAGTCTGACACTTCGACCCAAACACAGGAATCCCAGCAGCCTGATGAAATGGTGTTGTATTGCACTGAGAAGGGCGAGGTTTTGGTTTCATACATAACACGTGTAGGCGTTCGCTATAGGCACTTGCGCAGTGATTCAGATATTTCCCGGTATCAACATCTGACCATTACTGATCTGCCAAATTCGGAGTTTATTATGAAGATTGGTAAATGGGCTAAACGGTATAATAATAGTAAGATGACAAAACCAAACCAGATTTTGTGGGTATTATTTATAGATTTTTAGTAATCATGATAATTTGCTCACTTAATTGCTATGGTTTAAATGATGGATTGAAGCAACGCATGCGGTTAGAGAAGTTATCTGATTTAAAAGCTGATATTGTCATGCTACAAGAAACTAAGTTCCATAATGTTGAAGTACTAGAAAGTTTTAAACAACTTTCTAAGGGTGAAATATTTTTATTCTAATGCCACTGATTTAAATACAAGAGTAGCGATTTTATTTTTACCCAGGTGTTTGGGTTTATTAAATATCATTTCATCGGAAGGTGATAGTAATGGCAGATGAGTCGTGGTGACTGTTGAAATGTCTGGTTCAACACTAAATCTGATGTCTATTTATGCCCCTGCATCCACTTCTCAACGAGGTGCATTTTATTCAGCTATTGGCCAGTAATTCATGATAGGTCAGAAAATTGTGTTATTGGTGGAGATTTTAATTGTGTTTTATATCCAGAGAAGGATAGGCCTTCGTTATCAATATACTCTGATACGTCTCATCGGCGTTTACAGGAAATATTTAACAGTGAGCACGTTGTGGATAGCTATAGAGTGTTAAACCCTGAAAGTCGTGAAAATACATGGGTAACAGTAAATGGTCAGACAGCCTCTCGCTTAGACAGGATCTACATACAGAGAGTGTTAAAAGGGTTAATTTCGGATACGGGTATATATCCCGTATCTTTTTCTGACCATTGTCTAGTTTCCACTGTGCTAGACTAATGCAGAATGGGTTACACGTGGTCCAGGGTTTTGGAAACCTAATATTTCCTTGCTGAATGATTTTGAGTACCATCGATGTGTTCAAAGTTTCTGGTCTTTTAAGGTTTGCAACATATCAGAATTTGAATGCTTGATTTCTTGGTGGGAAGATGTTAAATTAGGGTTTGCTAATATATCAAGACAATATTCTATTCAAAAGGCAAGGAAAATGCGCAAAGAGGAAAGAAAGTTGATTCGTCTACGAGCCCTAATTTTTCGCAAGCGGCGATATTCAATTGACTGAGGTTTTGGAGGAGACCAGGTTAAAATTATCACAAATAGAACTGCATAGAGCATAAGGCACAAAAGTTAGATCAAGGTCCCAATTTTATTCTGATGGAGAAAACCCGACAAAATATTTTTTGTGGGCTAGAAAAGCCTAGAAGTGTGGAAAAAATAATTAGCAGCCTTGAAATAAATGGTCAAAGTGTTAATTCAAATAAAGTTCTACTAGAAACTGTTCAAGCATTTTATGAAAATTCATATAAGTCTGAAGAAATTGACGAAGAGGTGGCAGCTGAATTACTTAACAATATTAAAGAAACATTGCCTCCTCCGTCAGCTAATATTTGTGATAAATGTTTAACCTTAGAGGACCTGACTAAATCACTCAAGACAATGAAGAATGGAAAATCGCCAGTAAAAGATAGCTGGCCTGTTGAGTTTTACATTACATTCTGGCATTTAATTGGTCCGAAATTATGTGAGGTTGTTAAAGGAACTTTTCTTCAAGGAAAACTTCCTTTTACAATGTCTTACGCTCATGTACGACTACTATTTAAAAAGGGTGACTGCAGTGAATTAAGGAATTATCGGCCTATTTCTCTCCTTGGAGTTGATTACAAGATTATTTCTAGAGCTCTTTAACTAAAACTAGGTCAGGTGCTGGGTGACGTTATTAATCCTGTTCAGACAAGTTCAATACCTGGTAAATCAATATTAACCAACACTGTTGATGGGAGCTCATTAGAGTCATGATTCAGGTGGTTGAAAAGGATAACATTCCAGGCGCCATTGTAGCTTTAGATAATGAAAGGGCTTTCGGTCGTTTGGAGTGGAACCTTCTGTTAATGTCATTAAATCGCATAGGCTTTGGGCCAAATTTTATTAAATGGATTCGAATATTGTATAGTGGGATTACTAGTAGATACTGTGTGAACAATTCTATAAGCCAGTCAGTTGTCTTAGAACGAGGGGTTCGACAAGGTTGGAAAAATCGAAATGATCAGCTATTAGGCATCAATTGGTTCACTGACATAATACGGATTTTAGTTATTCATTTCAGTCGAACAAACTTTGATTTCATTAATTGGACAAACATGCTCTCCAATATGAGCAAGACAATTATCCAGTGGAAGCATCGACCTCTGACTATTTTTGGATGGGCGACACTGATCAATAATTTGATATTGTCGCAACTTTGGTATGCTGCTGCGGTTGTTCACATGCCTCAACATGTTGAAAAAGAAATTACCAAGGTGATATTTGATTATTTATGGGAAGGTAAAACGCACCTTGTCTCACAGCATGTCTGTACTAATAGTAAGCCTGATGGTGGGGTTGCCATCCCAGACCTAAGAATTAAATGTGTCTCGTTAAGGCTGAAATTATTGGATGATTTACTTCATTCAGATTGTCAGTGGGCAAATGTGTCTAGAAGCCTTATAGAAAGGTATATTGAGCCTTTTTCAGCTAAGTAGTTTTCTGGTCTTCTAAACCTCCACCGAATTACACATGGATTCCATTTGTATTTTTGGAGATTAAAGCTGCTTTGAATAAGTCTTGTTCGCAAAGAAGATTCACCTCTTTGCTGTGAGCATGCCTCCAGCCAGTACCTGTGGGGAAATGATCATATTCTATATGAAGGCAGAGTTTTATATTACACTTCTTTTGCTAAACATGGTATTCAAAATTTGTGTGATATTGTAGATGTGAAAACACGAAAATGGAAATCACTATATGACATATCACGAGTAACATCTTTACGCCCTATTGACGTGCAACGCCTTCTGAAGCAGTTACAGTAAGCGATTCCAATTGAATGGTTTCTTCTCCCTAATGGGTCGGTGAATGCGGCACGGCCCACATTAATTCTTGAAAGTACTGATGCAAGTTTTTCATATACTTTACAGATTAAGGGATGGTACAATACTTTAATGCAACAGAATATTACTATTCCAAAGGATGTAGCCGCGTGGGAAAGGTCTGAACATTCTCCCATCAGTTGGGATGTGGTATGGAGAAACATTCATTCGCCACACATACCTAATAGAGCAAGGCATGTTCCCTGGTGGTAGCTTCATAGGAAACTGTGTGTGTGTGTCCCCTCCTCGAGAAAGTAGGCATAGTAAATAATGACCACTGTTTATTATGTGCACACACAGAGGAACCCATTATCCATTTGTTTACCAAATGTTTGCCAGTCTCGCAAATTTGGATGTATACTGAACAGATATTTAGGGAAATTGTTACAGTTGACATTAAAATAATCCAAGATGCAATTTTATTTCATGAATTAGACACTTATAAGCTGACTAATAATGCAATGAAGACATTGTTATTTTGTTTGAGTGTGGCCGTCTGGGCCATTTGGAAGCATCGTTGTACGATAGTCAATGAATCATATACAGGGCTTAACTCCAGCAGTTTTGGCAAATTGAAGTGCCTTGCTCTCGTATTGCCTTAAAGGTGCATATTCACACCAGAATGCGTTAAATTAAAATTGTTAAAATTGTATACTTTTAGAGGCTTAAGTTGTGTATCGATATGTAAGGAAACGAAATAAATCGTAACATATGATGATTTCATTCCATATAAATAAATATAATTTTATAAGTTGTGAAAAGGAAATAGAGGCATTATCCCTAATTCAAATCAAAACTTCTATAATTGACTGACCGGACAATCAGCGACCGTTTCATTTTAGTTTGCAAATTCAATTTTACAATTGATGCAAGCAAATACTGACGTTAATTGTCAAACTTGATTCTGTTATATTGAAATTAAGTACAATGCCTTTTGTTTTGAAATGCATGACACATTATTTTTAAATTATACAGAGTATATGTTCTAAACTTGTCTCTTCCAAATTTAAATGTGGAAGATAGCCATCAAGTTCCGATGTTATGAAGCCATCTTTCAGTTAGCCCCTTTTTATGCGGATGCTTCTGTGGGAAAATTTTTTAAATTAATTTATACGTAATGAAATCATCATGTGTTAAGATTTATTTCGTTTCATTATATCTAGGCCAACAGTTTAAGCCTCTAAAAGTAAACAATTTAAGCGATTTTATTTTCAGTCATTTTGCTGTGAATATGCACCTTTAAATGCGAATTTCAGGATGCAATATCTAAAAATAGATTTCACTCTTTTGAAGTTAATTGGTGCTCTGGTGATTTGATTTCCATAGTTTTGACAGATCTTATTATTTCCTCTCCACCATAAATGGCCTCTTGAATGATTTATTAAATAATATACATGTATTTGTGCGCTTGGAGATGTGATTTTGTTTCAAAATACATTGTTTTGATGTTTTCTATATTTAGCTAATTATATATTCTTAATTATTATTTTTAATCCACATGCAGCATTGGTGGTTTTGGAGTGTGGCTGCGTGCGTGCGTGCGTGCGTGCGTGCGTGCGTGCGTGCGTGCGTGCGTGCGTGCGTGCGTGCGTGCGTGCGTGCGTGCGTGCGTGCGTGCGTGCTTGCGTGCGTGCGTGCGTGCGTGCGTGCGTGCGTGCGTGCGTGCGTGCGTGCGTGCGTGCGTGCGTGCGTGCGTGCGTACGTACGTGCGTGAGTGTGCTGGGTGGTTGCTATATGAAACAGCGACATTTACTTCGAGCAGCAAAATTGGGAGCGTTGACTCTGAAAGGGTTAAAACATGTTCCTAAATTTAGGTAGTCGCTTGAATAGGTTAACCCATATTGTTTTGACAATTAAATAAATAATCCAACATTTTTCCTAAATAATGTTTGTTCCGGGGTAATGTTAGAAACTGACCTAGATTGTAAATTGAATTCTACTAAAAAAAGATTTAACATTGAATCGACGACCCTTCCTATTATAGATTGTGAATATGCAGCCTGTATATACATAATCGTGTTCGTACCAGGATAGTTATGGAATTTGACATGCGTAGTAAACCGAAATAATATGAAAATAGGCATTGCCTATAAGCGAACGCAGACACCATTTATTGCTTGAATAAATAGGACGAATTTGTATAGGGTTGAAATGTCCTAAATACGTATGCCCATATATAGTACATTTGAAGCTAAGTTTTAATCAAGCATGGAGGGCATTCTGGTTAATTCAGTCCACGATATTCACAACAATGCATCTGCCCATTGTCAGTGATATCCGCCAGCATTATTGCATCTTTTACAGGGGCCTGCACCATTAAATAGCTGCGCCAGTCCAATAACGTTATAAGATTTGTACCGACGTAGACGTATCGCAGTGCTCCTCGCTATTTGGAGAAATACAAACAAGTCCATAGTAACTATGACGTCATAATGAAATGTCGTCCACTAGAATTTTCAGATCGCGTTTATCCAGACATACCCTACAAAAAACGGTAATTAATGCATGTCTGTGAGTAAATACATGAATGTACATTCCATCCGGGTGCAAATGGCCTTAAATTTCCTGCTATATTCGCTAAATACATACGACATTGACAACAACGACTTACCGCGGCCATGAGCGTTAAAATTAATACAAGACAGTCAACCAAACCACATATTGCATATTGCATTTACAGACGCATAAATGGGAATAAATAAAGCTTTTATCTGGTCTGCGCCAGAACGTTTAATCGCTTTACATTCTAAAGTAAATGTACGCTATTTCGCTATTTCGTGATAACAATATCACATAAATTTGGGACATTGAAAATGCGCAGTAGGTTGCCCTAAAACAACGAGAAGAACATACGCATAATGAAGAACGATATCCCAGAATGCAACGGGGAGCCCATGAAGAAACCACAAAAGCAATATCATAAGCCGAAACCGGAACCAAGTAAAAGCTCGTGTACGGAAACGAAGCTTTCTCAGTCGCATGGTATATGTATTTTAGCCTGGTTCCCTGTCATATTCTGTTGGTTTTTCCTCATTACACGTACATACTTCGTTCGCTATTATAAATGGATCCTTAGGATTCAAATCACTCAGACTATGTAGGTTGCATTATCGCTTCACTGAACACGGTGTAATATCTTGGTGATTAACCTTTTATAAATTATCCTGCGGGGCGTTAATTAATATGAAAATAGGCGTTGCCTATAAGCGAACGCAGACACCATTTAGTGCTTAAATAAATGGGACGAATTCGTATAGGGTCGAAATGTCCTAAATACGTATGCCCATGTATAGTACATTCGAAGCTAATTTTTAATCATGCTTGGAGGGCATTCTGGCAAATCCAGTCCACGATGTTCACAACAACGCGTCTACCCATTTTCAGTGATATCCGCCAGCTTTATCGCATCGTTTACCGGGGCCTGCACCATTAAATAGTTGCACCAGTCCAATAACTGTATAAAATGTGTAGGCCTACTGACCTATCGCGGTGCTCCTCGCTATTTGGGGAAATACAAACAAGTCCATAGTAACTATGACGTCATAATGATATGTCGTCCTCTAGAATTTTTAGATCGCGTTTATCCAGACAAAAGCTACAAAAAACGGAAATTAATGCATGTCTGCGAGTATATACGTGAATGTACATTCCATCCGGGTGCGAATCGCATGGTACCCGGCCTTAAATTTCCGGCTATCAGCGCTAAATACATACGACATTGACAACGACGACTTTCCACGGCCATGAGCATTAAAAATCATACGAGACAGTCAACCAAACATATTGCATTTACAGACGCATAAATAGGAATAAATAAAGCTTGTATCTGGTCTGCATTAGACGATTTAACCGTTTTACATTCTGAAGTAAATATACGTTATTTCGTGATAACAATATCACACAAATTTTGGACATTTAAAATGCGCAGTAGGTTGCCTTAAAATAACTAGGGGAACATACGCATAATGAAGAACATATTCCATAATGCAACGGGCCCATGGAGAAACCACAAAAGCTTTATCATAAGCCGAAACCGGAAGCAAAAAAAAGCTCGCGACCGGAAACGAAGCTTTCTCAGTCGCATGGTATATGTATTTTAGCCTAGTTCCCTGTCTCATTTTCTGATGATTTTTCCACATTACACGTACATACATGTTATCAATATATGCTCGCTTCGTTCGCTAATATGAAAATAGGCGCTGCCTATAAGCGAACACAGACACCATTTATTGCTTTAAAAAATATGACAAATTTGTCGTATGCCCATGTATAGTACATTCGAAGCTATTCTGGTAAATCCAGTCCACGATATTCACTCACTGCGTTCGCTATTAATTAATTTGTACCCGGTTGACTGTGTGTTTTAAATACGCTCGATCGCTGTGTTTATTTCTTTGCATTTGTAATTGTAATGGTATGTTGTTGAGCGGTTTGCTTATTATTTTTAAAGGGGAACTTTATGCTGTTTTGAATTTTTAGATTAATCGTTTGTCGTCATATATTTTGATGTTTATTTATACACATGACTAATATAATTGTTTGTTCTCTTGCTTTATTCTATGTTTAAGGTTCATTTCAGTCAGTATATTTTTGGGCACTGGATTTCACGATCCATTGATCGTGTTCCATTGATCGTGTTGCCAAAAGAAAGTAGTTGACGCAATTGTCGGCAGATAGCATATTTGGACCAGTATCACGCCACCGCTTGCTGAGAAATGCAACCAGGTTACTTTTGTTGCTTGGATTGCTGATGTACTTGGCACATTGCTTTGGAACGGGAGTATTTTCCCCAGCAATCTTTACTTCCAATGCTGTTAATGACCCACGTTTTAGCCGCTCGATTCCAGTCTATCAAATCTGTCAAAAACCATATCTACTCTGTTGCAGTCTTCTTGATTCAGTGGAACTGGAAAGATGTGCCAGTATTTATCAGCCAATTCTCCAAATGTAGACGTACCTCCAGTTTTAACCATTTGCACAATTGCCATGCCATCTACTACATAAGCTGTTGCGCCTGTCTTGTCAACAGGTGGAAGCCGTCCATCAACATTTACTTCCTTTTCTCGTTCACTTAACAAAACACTTTTCACATTCTTTCTTAGAGTCCCATCCGTATGTGACAATGATAGTGGAACAGCAGACAGTTCATACGTCATCACTAGTTTTAAATCAACATCTCTGGACCTTGCGGCAATAATTAATCGACCAAATAGTTCACGGTCAGATCTCACATTGTGAATTTTTTCATCATTTGTTTTGAGTTTTTTCTTCTGTGCTAGGCTGGTAAATGATTTAAGTTTTAAGTGTGGCAACGTGTCCCAAAAGCTTCTCGTGTTAGTGTCCAGCCGCTCCTGAACAAAATTTTCCATAATCTCCTTACCAATGTCACAGGCGGAAAAAGTCTCTTGGCGATTTCACTAGGCAATACCACGCCAGTTGCAATGTTTACAAGCGGAAGACACTCGCTGTCGTCGTTTTCCGCAATATTAAAGGGATTGGTCATTATATCTGATGAGAACATCGAAAGTATCTTCTGCACATCGGTTTCATCCCTGTTCATTCGATTAGTCCCCATTTCCTTATGTACTCCAAACATGTGACTATCTTGTAACCCACACATTTGCTTTGTGACCGTTGTTATGGCTGCCCTCTCGTGGCTAGTTAAAAACCACCTCTCCAGAGCTCCTGGCTTTTGTGTTATTCCAATAATACCACCTCGCTTTTTGGAATCCAAATTAATCGATTGCTCTAAGGCCATATCTGTCCACACTTGATTGAATGGATGGTCTGAGTGACTTACGGAATGATTTCCATTCAAGAATTGTTCATGTACATGGGGATGTGTACTTGGAAGCATCTTCATGTCCGCAAGATATATTGGCAGCCATCTTGCATAATTGGTTCTGTCCATGCTGTAGAAATGTGGCGCCATAGCAGCAGTAGCAGATAGGTGTGCCTGCCAATCTCCAGTTCTCTCAGCTCTTATCAATCCAAGCAGCAGCTCTACCATATGAATATATGAGTTCCAAAATGCGAACAGGTGTGATTTCGAGCTTGACTCAACTTTAAAGGATTTGAACAGCTGTTGCAATTTATTCACGTACATACACACCTCTGTGAAATTTTCTTGCATGCAAAATGTATGTTGGATATATGTTAGGTCGATATCCGTCTATATATCATATATGGTGAATCTAATACGATATTACTTTGAGTTATGACACGATCATGCTTATATCGTTGTGCACTGTGGATACAGCCAAAGCCTAGACCCCCTATGCAAAGAAATCAGGATAACTAATTAGTGCTTCCACAATTTGTTTGTACAACAGGGCTTAAATGTGTGGGACATGTCCCCCAAGCCACAGCAAGTGTCAGACCTTCCGAATACTGGGTGTGCTACGTCACGATTCTGACCTAGCTTTAGCTCCTGGACTAGTTCAAGCTTCCTCCAAGAAGCAGAAGAAGCATAAGAGCAAGGCGAAAGACAAGCCAGCTTCTTCTGCTATTGCTGGTCCGTCGCAGCCGCCTGCGGCTAAGAAGGCGAGGAAGGTTGTGGAGGTTCCTGCCCACCCCATGGCTGCTCCTGAACGCCCGAGAGGTGGGAAGGGCAAGGTGAAGGGCAAGGGGAAAGGCAAGGGTAAGTCCTCGAAGGGCGGAAAGAAGGGAGATGATCGTACCTGAGGGTATGAGAGCTCCCTTCGTATCTGCCTGGAACACGCCTGTACTACAGAAACTGCAGTGCCAGTCAGACCAGTCAAGCCAAGACCAAAACGGTTATCTCTGTCTCTCATCAAGAGAGGGGGAGCGGATCACGAGACAGACACCCGCATTAGGCGTCAATGCGTCTATAGTGGGTGGAAGGCTCATGCGTTTTGTTGAGGCTTGGTTCGGTGTGACGTCAGACAGTCTGGTCCTTGGATGGATATCCCAGGGGTACAAGCCAGAGTGGTGGGATTTTCCACCACAAAACCTGTCTTTGGCACCTGTCTGGACTCCAGTTCGAAGGGAGCTAGACAAGTTAGAAGCCATTCAAAACGATGTGTCAGGTTTGCTTCTGAAGGGAGCAATAAAATCAGCAAACCAGAACACTTCAGGCTTCTATTCAAACATGTTCCTTTTCCCCAAGAGCACGGGGGTGGGGTGGAGATCCGTACTCAATCTTAGGCCATTGAATTGGTTTATCCATATGCCGCGGATTCAGATGGAGCTCCAAGGTCGATAATGGCAGGATTGAGGAAAGGAATGTGGTCTGTGTCGATCGATCTGAAAGATGCATATTTCAACATTCCAATGAACAGGGGCTGTCACAGGTTTCTGAGATTCACGTTTCAGAATCGGGTATGGGAGTTTGTAGTACTCCCATTCGGCCTGTCGACAGCCCCAAGTGTTTTCACAAGAGTGGTCCTAGCCGTGACAGCATTTCTCAGAAAAGAGAACATGGTACTTCACACCTACATAGACGAGTGGCTTGTCAAGGCGACACGCCAGCCAGGTTAGATGTGGATACTGCTCTGACTCTGAAGTTGCTTTCAGATCTAGGCTGGATAGTCAACAGGGAGAAACCCGAGTTGACACCCACTCAACATTTCGTTTATTTGGGGATGCGATTCGATCTCGAGGAGGGCAGGGAGCCCAGAGTGGTGTCTCTGTTAGCCATCCTCAAGAGTTTTCGATTGGGAAAACACATTCAGATGTTGGGCTTGATGGTCTCCATGGAACATGTAATCCCGCATGATGCTCTGATGCGAAGATCTATCCAGTTGTAGCTGATGGAAACAGAGAACAGAACCCCTGTCAAAGCTGGTACAAGCTTTGGAGCCAATAATGTCGCATCCTGTGGAAGAAGGGTCAGCATCTCCTAGTAGGAGTTTCGCTGCACCTGCCCCGCCCCCAGCTGTCCGTGTACACGGATGCATTGCTGGAGGGGTGGGGACCTGCCTGGGAGAACACCAGGTTTCGGGCACATGGACTCTCCAAGAGAGTCAGCTGCATATCAATCTGTTGGAAATGATGGCAGTGGAACTGGCATTGGAAAGGTTTCTTCCAAAAGTCAGGGTCAAGGTGATACTGACACGGTTGGACAATTCGACAGTAGTATCCTACATAAATCGCCAAGGTGGGATCAAGTCACCCACACTGTGTATGAAGGTGTGGCACGTGATTCAATGGTGCAGGAATTACTCAGTTATTTTGAAAGCAGCTCACATTCTTGGGCGATTGAACACTCTGGCGGATGCTTTGTCTCGCAGACAGAGAATTCTGCCAACAGAATGGTCTCCCAACCCTCCGGTTCCTCACGGGATCTTCGAGCATTGGGGCAAACCAAACGTGGACTTGTTCGCCACAAAGGAAAATGCTCAAATCATGACTTATGTCTCGCCGATTCCAGATCCAAATGCGTCGATACAGAGGCTCTCGGCGATAAGCTGGAGATTGATGCACGCTTACGCGTATCCGCCCATCAGTCTTCTACCAAAGATTTTGGTGAAGATCAGGGAAGAACCGTGCCTGGTCCTGCTAATAGTGTCATTTTGGCCCAACAGGGCGTGGTTCACGGATCTCCTGGATCTGCTGGTGGACAATCCAGTGCAGTTACCCGAGATTCCAAGCATAATCTCCCAGGCCAAGGGACGCTTCCTACACGAGCGGACCGAAATGTTCAAATTGACTGCGTGGATGTTATCAAACAACATTCCACTGTGGAAGGTTTTTCTCGAGAGGCTGCGAGCTTCATCACAGCCGGGAGAAGGAGGTCAACCTTCAAGTCATATAACCACAATGTTAAGAAATTTGCGGACTGGTGTGAAGGAAAGGGTATTAATACCTTTCAATCCACTATTCAGCAAATAGCAGACTTTCTCTGTGAGCTGTTCTATTCAGGACTGTCACAATTGCTGGATACAAGTCAGATTTGGCATCAGTTATCCCATGTCTAGCCAACAGGGATAGTCCAGAGGTGGCCCAGTTGAATGTGATGGTGAAGGGAATGAGCAATCTCCGACTGAGACAACCGTTAGTCATTCCAGCCTGAAGTCTATCTTTTGTGCTTAATGTACTGACCAAGCACCCTTTCAAACTTTACTTCGGCTAGTCTAAATCCTTTGACTCTAAAGGCGGTTTTCTATTAGGAGCTTCCTCAGTGAGAACGTGCAGTGAGACCCATGCGCTTTCAGCAGAGAGGGCCCGATTTTTTGTCTCCGGAGAGGGTCTGTGACTACTGCCAAGAGCAGAGTTTATGTCAAAGAATCAATCTTTGAAATATCCTGGCAAACCGATCATTAAACCAAAACTAACTATGTTTGATCATGATGCCGGTGTCTGGTGTCCAGTCCGTGCTTTGACTAAGTACAAAAAACGGACAGACTCTTTACGGTCAAATGATAGACATCTGTGGATCTGCCTTAAGAAGCCAAATGACACCGCATCCATGGATTTTGTCTCTCGTTGGGTGGTCGAATGCATTTAGACTACCCACGAGATTACGACTGGGCACCAGGTGCAATGCACAAGGGCACACGATGTCAGGGTAATAGCCGCCTCGACCGCCCTTTACAATGGTGTCCCTTTAGAGGACATCATGGCTGTTGCACAATGGCACTGTGAGTTCTCGTCCACTTTCATGGATTACTATATGAGGAATGTGTCAGACTCCACCAATCCACTCGCTTTAGCTGTTTTGAAACGATAATTAAACGACCACACTGTTCTTCTCCCTTTTGATACTTGGAAGAACAAAAGTTACGAAACAGACATGGTCAAGCGAGAGGATTACAACCAATATTGTCACGGATGGTCGAAAGCGTGCTGGGTTGATGGCTCCACGTCTGAAATTCAAAATCATAAGGTAATTCAAGTTTAACAGTTTTTTGTATTTATGTTTATATATCATGATCATTCATCTTATATATTCATGCTCATTCCCACGCTAATATACACCTGTGCAAAAGTTAAGCACCAGCAAAAACAATAGAACGTAGAAACCTGATGGTACAACTAGGCTGCCATACTTTTTGTCCCCGCGTTAGCTGACATAATTCCAAGTACGAAATGCACTTGCATGCATGACTTCACGCCGCTTGATGTCCGTGCGTGGCGGGAAACAGCACACGTGTTCAGTTATGTAAAAGTCCAGTTTGAGGTGTAGAACATTACATACAGATTTAGGCGACAAGATTAGGAATTTTGTGTTCATGACCGTGGTTTATTTGTACAGAGAGAATTAGCTCTTGATTGTGAACCGCTATGGCAAGACGAAGGTTAAGTGATCGTGTGAAATGGCAAATCATAGGCATGCATACCACTGGTATGTCATGCAGAGAGATTGGCAGACAGCTGAACATTAACCATACTGTAATCAGTCGTTTGATTGCAAAACATGGGCAAACTAACGAGGTGAAGGACAGGCCTAGATCTGGAAGACCGAAGAAGACTACTGCCCGTGATGATCGAGCCCTAGTACGCCTTGTTAGGAGATCTCCATTCACCAACAGCAGAGTGCTCAGCCAGCAATGGGAAACGCGCAATAGAGTGTCAATGTCTACCGTCAAAAGGAGACTGTATGCTACTGTCATGAAAGCTAGGAGACCTGTCAGACGTCCTCTCCTCACTGCACACCACAAAGAGGAGCGTCTGAGGTGGTGCAACGAAAGAAGACACTGGAACATGAGATCCTGGAGACGGGTACACTGGTCCGATGAAAGTCGGTTCCTGCTTCATGCCACAGATGGTCGAACTCGTGTATGGAGGTCCAGACGCACGGCGTACGACCAACGTAACATCATGGAAGAAGTTCCATTTGGTGGAGGTTCCGTTATGATATGGGGGGTGCATCTCATTTGATTGTAAGCTGGATCTGTTGACTGGACCTGGAACACTAAATGGACAAAGATATCAAGATTCCATACTGGATAGAGTTGTGGTCCCTCATTTTGTAAATCATGCACCTGGAACCCACCCTATATTCATGGATGACAACGCCCGACCACATCGTGCTAGAGCTGTGCATGAATACCTCCGCCAGAATGCCATCGAAACCCTAGAATGGCCAGTTAGGAGCCCTGACATGAACCCTATTGAGCATATCTGGGACATTCTGGGAAACATGGTGAGAAGGTGGGATCCTCCTGTGCAGAACCTACAGGAATTAACAGACGCACTCCATCTTGAATGGCAACGAATACCACAATGGCGTATCAGTCGGTTGGTGACCAGCATGAGACGTCGTGTCCAGGCCGTCATCCAGGCACAAGGTGGATATACCCGGTATTAATAATGACAGTCTCAAACTCGTGCACAGATGTTAAACTTCGTTTTCAGACACCATTAATGACAATATAGCCACGTGTGTCAACTGTAGGGCAATAGTTGTCAGTTGTGTCAACGTAACCATATTCAGGCCTCGTTTTCAAGTTCAAACAAAAACATACAGTGTTTCCCCACCATCATAATCAGCATTCCTCTAGTTGCATTATTACCTCTTGCACTAAGATGGATGGGTACATAAATGTTTATGCTATTGCTTTCTTCATAGCACATGAATATACCCTCGCATGTGCGTAAAAATAGGGTGGTGCTTAACTTTTGCACAGGTGTATATATGCAACGAGTAGTTAACCATCTTCGCGTATTCGTGTTTCAGGCGAGATACATATTCGTGAGTTCTCTCCATTTTCATAGGAGAAAAAAAGTGGGGGTGGTGATGCGACTGTGATTCGGTCCCAAACTTGTCGGTCATTTTAGGTCTCCGCATGTCAAGTTTAAGTCTAAAATCTTTCTCCAGGGGCAAAAGAAGCCATGTATGGCTTGCCCCTTCCCACCAGGTTGTCGTCTAAATCTGGTGTTATCAAGAGTAATATAATGGTAAGTAATGATCGAAGGAGAATGAAGGAGAATGAAGGAAATTTAAATTTCCCTTTCTCCGAGATCTAACAATACTTACCCTTATATTATGGACCCTGCCTCCCAGCCCCATGTAGGCAAGCCATAGGCATTCTGTTGTTTGGTGGCTTTGCAAACAATATGAGACTCACTGGCAAATGGGTACCCTGTTCTTGGGAACCGGGTAACTGTTTCCAGTAGCCAGTAAGGCTTTCTAAATCTAGATTCCTAGAGCAGCTAGAAAGCTAGCTTGTATTATCAAGAGTAATATAATGAGTAAGTATTGTTAGATCTCGCAGAAAGGGAACGTGAAATTTCCTTCAAACCCTTTGCATATCGTACTCGAACTGTTTGCAAAACATCTGCTCAGTGAGCTTTAAAATAGTACGCACTTATTAACCTAATATAAGTAGGGCGCAATATAGGAAACAACAATGAGCTCATAGCATCAGAAGGGAAATATCATCTTATCTTCCTCAGAAAGTTCACCAGAAATTCCAACTAAAATAAAGATAAATCAGTAAAGTTGCACACTGACATTGCGATGGTTTGGTTGCCAAATGAATTAGAAAAATCTGTAAAACATTGTGATATTCTGACTGAAATATGGCATTGTTACTGTGACATTATAAATGAATCAGGTATTACCAGCCCAGTATCATTTGTTAGCAGACCTGTGAAATTCAAATAAAGGCTGACGGTGCTAGTTGAAAGACTGTTTGATGTTATTGCGTTACGTGATCATGCCGCCACAGGGAGTCGTACTGTACTTGTGCCTAAAAAATATGCTCATATCCCGATATCTGCATTCATGACATTTGATGACCAAGAAGAAAATATGGCAATACCCGTATATCGACCTGAAGAGATTGACGAGTTTCTGTCACTGGTGCATGTTGCCTTAAAGCTTAGAAGTGATATACTTACACGTAAGGCATTCCAAGGAGTAGATGTTAGCGAAGAGAACGTGATTGATTGCATACCTAACAGTGTCCATATGTTTCTTAATTTGTTGCGAGGGGGTCAGGAAGTTTTAGAATTTGAAGAGCCTGAAAATATTTCAGGAAAGTTGATTATACATGTGGTAAAACTCTCAGAAAAAACAGAATATTAAATATCGGAGAAGAATTGGTGGACTCCGTAAGCGGTGGAAAACAGTTGACACCAAAGCACATAGCATTGGCCTGCACACTTCACCAAGCACCACGATCTAAACATTTGGTGCATATATTTCACAATGCCGGTCACAAAATTCACAGCAGTGATGCTATAAGCTTGGACACCGCCATGTCTGGGGTTATTATTCCGCCAAATCGTGTAAGGGAACGGTTTGCCCATTTCTCTGTGGACAATATTAACATTAATGGCAGTATGCTTGATGGTATGAACACATTATACGCAACCCAGGCAACAGCCTTGCAGCGAGGACCAGCTCATCACAACATTCTAAAAGAGATAACTCTATCACAAAACTCAACATTGAACGTCACAGAAGAGGTAGATTCTATCATACCTCCCCAATTTGAACCTTGTAAATGCAAAACCACAATTCAATGGCGATGTTAAACCAGAGTGGCATGAGTCAACAACTTCAACCTCTCCTCAGTGTGCGAAGGCAGAAGCCTTAAACGTGGCATTCGTAATTAAAAGACAAAATGAAGAACAGAAACCTTCTTGGACTGGGCATAGTCAAACATATAGTGTGAATAATCCAGAGCAATCAACAATCAGCTATTTACCCATAATACAAGCACCAGCACACGAGATCGAGACATTAAACACAGTAATACAATGGTTCATTCACATCACAACGTCAATGAAACAAAGGCACGTTGTCGTCAAGGTCGATGAAGCTCTGTATCCATATCATGCATCTGAAATGGGGAGTTCCTGAGTACAAGGATATTCTAATCCTGAGACTAGGGGGAATACATATAGCGATGATATTCCACAGGATCCTTGGACACCACATGTTGGAGTGTGGCCATGTGGGTTGACAGTGGAATCATTGGTGCAAAAGCAGCAGAGCATGTAAAAGGATACTCTTGAAACGTGAGAATAAATAAGTCGACTTTGCATGCGTTTTGACGAATTCTTCTGGCGAAACTATTCACATACATGGAAGACCATGATGACAAAAAGAAATTTTCGACACAGAATGCTGCCTTTGATGACCTGGTTTCCATACTTCTTTCGTCCAGATTCTGTGATTGCATGAATGCATTCCCCGCTGATGTACATGACAACAATCCATGTCCAAATTCTGGTGGCATTATATGGAAATGCTTGCGATTCTACTACAGTACACACGAGCAGACCGAGAAGGCCTTTGGGAACTTCACATATAATCTTTGGCCAAAATGCTCCCTTACTTCTTCCACTACAATCACACAAATTATGCCAGGTCGGGATCGGTATATTTAGCAGAAGCAAAAACTGAATTCCAGAATGGTAACCTTGTAGTGAAAGAAACGAACAATAAGTTCAGCCAAGTCCGTGCAGACCACAGTCTTGAATGGCTAAATGGGATTGGTAAAAAGGGTGGTGGCATTGACGGTATCACGAAAACGTCATCAGCCCTGAGCAGATGGGCAGCGTCTTATAACTTGAGAGCACAGATTTCCAAACAAACCACAGAAATGTTATTGTTAGAATACTTCAATGATGATATGAATACGGCAATGATTATAAACCTACAGAATCTACTTGCGCTAGGGAAATAGGTGATACAACTGACAAGACAAAGTTAGTTTCGGTATTAAATTGCCACTGTGTATTTCACTGTAAGTCATCTGTGTTACAAAACATTGTCACCAAAGACTTGGATACAGCTGAGATTTCACAATGTCTTCTCAACACGAGAGATTTAGGACAGGTATCCCTTACAAAGTTCGTTGAAGAAAGATTAGCTACTTTAAAAGAAGCCGTGAGACGACGCCAGTGTCCACATTTGCTTCACTCTATTCCGTCCAGAAACTAGGAAAAGATCAACAAACAGTGATAAAAGTAGACCACAATATTTTACAGAGGCTTGTCCCTGTATATGCCGCTGGCCCGAAATGTAGATATGGAAGCCATCTTTAATCACAAACGTATGACAGTACCATTTCATTGGCGTCCACGAATGGTATCCTAAATTCAGGAAATAAATCGCTGTTAGCTGATATTCTAATCGGCGATACACCAACACCAGCTGACGTGACACTTTCCGAAACGAGATGCATTGCAATAGATGGACATGCAGTCGTGGTGGCACTTGGTAAACCAAAGGACGTGGACACATCTGGTGGCTTAGTCGAATGGTTTGCCCAGTGTTATATAGTACCACTTCTAATCGACTGTTGATCGTATCTCTCAAATGTTACATCTATTCTTTGGAACTCCCTTCCTATGTCATATATATATATGACATAGGAAGGGAGTTTCAAAGAATAGATGTAACATTTGAGAGATACGATCAACAGTCGATTAGAAGTGGTACTAGGGAAAAGTGGGCCAAAGGCGTGCGACGAGTGCACCATTTAATTGAGAACGATTGCGTACCTCTTCATGGAAATTCGAGTAACTTCATTGCACTTGACGATAATAAGGCAGACATGGCGAATTTTGTATCACACCATTTGCTGGAAAATGTACCTGCTGGCAAAACTGCAGTGGTGAGTTCACTGAAATATCTACAGCAAAGTCTTCTGATGGAAAGAAGACCCGACACGAGAATTGTTCTTCACTGCCTAAACACAAACGCAACATAAATTGTAATGTGTTCTCGAGACACAGAGGCCCTAATTCTGCTGATTGTCTACTTTGGTAACATGTGGTGCACTCGGTTATGGACGAAGACAGGAGCACCGAAAGATTGCAAGTATATTCCAGTTCATGATCTGTTTCATAATCTCCCGGGTAATTTGGTGGACACACTTCTAGCATTTCATGCTGTCACAGGATGTTACACACTGTCTATCATAGCAGGGCACAACATAAGACAGCATGGAAAGTGTTCCAAGCGCATCTCCATCTTCTCCAAGCAATGGGAGTTGGAGACTTGAAGGGTGAGACAATAAAATCAGCTAAAGGTTCTTTTGTATTCTCTACCAAGTTCCAACAGCAACCACTTGTGATGAGGCACGTGGGCCTCTTTTTCCGGAAATGTCGTTTACACGAGGCACTGCCACCATCTTCGATGTAGCTGAACTCACTTCACATACGTCGAGCTCATTATCAGGCACTGATATGGAGACATCACAGAACCTCACCTGCCTCCAGTTACGAGTTGGGGATGGACAAACAGTGATAGCGGGCTAGCTCAACAACTGATGTATAAACCACCGATTCCTCAGACAGGTGTGGAAATTATATCATATGGATGCAGTAAAGGTTGTGGAACACAGCGATGTAGTTATAGACATGTGCATCTGACCAGCACGTCTGTTTGCCATCAGTGGCGTAGATAGCTGTTCGTTGATGGGGTGAGGCAATTGACAACGAAATCTCCGACACCACGGACCTTTATTATACGAATACAGGCTTTTGTAATGGACAAGCACACACATTTTCCGACAAAATATTTGGCGGGGACCGTCGCCTCCGCCCCCCCCCCCACCCCACTCCACACCTGCCCCCTCTATCTACGCCACCGTTTGCCATTGCAAGGACAGTGAAATGGACTGCAGAAATGCGTAGCCATTCAGATAAGGACTAGACATAAATAACATGATAGACAGACAATATAAGGCATATAGCACTGAATATTTATTTCTTACAAAAGTTCTGACAAAAGTGATCCCAAAGTGATTAGTACATGTATAATCAATATGATAGTATAAAGTCATAATAAAGACAGTATAGCAAATGTTTACTTATTAACAAACTATGTCATTCTAAGTGGCGCAGTTATGCATAATCACTGTTCTATATAATAGTCAACTCATGGTCAGCTATGCAAATTATCTTGCCAAATCTCATGTGTACCATACGATAAACTTCTCTTAATCTCCTAATCAATGTAATCTAGAAAATGATGTTTACTTCCAAGACAATGATGATACTTCAACGGTTTTAACAAGTTTGCTTCCGGACACCGACCGTGTTTCTTTATGCGAATTAAGTGACCAGTGACTATTGAAGAAGAGGTTCTAGGCCTGGGTATCATACTATTTATGTTCTCATATATATATTTTAGTATAATATGCACAAAAATTAATTCTTAATTGATTCTATAATAGCCATTGCTCAAGCATTTGTGTCATAGGCAAGGTTTCTGAAAACTGACTAGTGGTCAAATGTTTGTTGAAATTGCATGGTCACGACATCACTTGCCAGCTTGGCAAACAGCATATTCAAAATCAGCATAAAATTCTGGTCTAGAAAAGGTTATTTGCCAACATTTACCCCAAAATTCCTACATAGGTTACATTTCTGAAATTCTGCCCAGGCTATAACGTGGTAACAACAAAATACGTGATGAAACAAGAGAGGGGATCCGTACAGCGAACAACTCAAACACTTAATAGTCCGTCAAGTTGTACGAATTGTATATCCTTACTATTCAAAAACATTCTGTTGAATATTTTGAAACTAATATGACTGGACGCCGTTGCTTCCATAGGCAACAGCGCCCAGTCAAATAGTTTCAAAAATATTAATCAGCTTAACTGAACTGGAGTTCAGGGTTCGATCGATCCCAATACGGGCAAATCGTGGGCGGAGCTTAGCTAGGAACGGGCGGGCATAGCTAAAACGGGGATGCATCGTTTATTAGATTGGTCAATCGTAGCGTTATCAATGATATGTTTGTATAGCGATCTATTAGATAACAATAATACTAAATGAATCAATCTCCCAAACTGTACTTTCTGACAACGTTTCATCTCTCCGACAGAGGATTCCACAATTAAAATATGCCAGGAATGGCGCATCTAGGTCCGTCAGGAACCTTTAATAGTCTATCATGTTTACGAAATATGTCTTTACTACTTAATAACCACTCTGTTAAATATTTTGAAACTAAATTGACTGGGCGTTGTTGCTGCCTGTTTCAACATATTCAGCAGCTTACCTGTATAGTTTTCTGGAAATTGAGATTTAGAGAGTTCACCACACCTGTTACTTCCAGACCATCAATCCAACACCAATTTATAACGTCGGTGTTCAGCTTTAAATTCCCGTCACAAATATCAATCTTCTTTCCTAGAATAACCGAGCAGATTACAATGTCACAGCCCACTCGCCTTCATCACATATCTCCACGATTTCTCCTAGACACCAGATCAGTGCGATTCCGAATTTAACATACAGTCCAGCTGTCAAGGGTTGAATTCGGTTTCGTTATCGAGCTACTCCGATCGAAAGTACCACGTGGTTAGTTTACCATTCTACACATGCTGCACACTTTTACTCTCGGTTTATTTCGGGTTCGTTGTCGAGGTACCCCACTTACCCCGATAACATATCTGAACTTTAGGAAGGATCAAGTTCGACTCCAATATCTCATAACCAGAATAGTGGTAGCCAGTGTAGATATCGTACATACTGGCTAGATGGCTCGTGAGTAGTATAGGTTTTTTTTAGTCGCTATTGTTCTTTTTCTCGAGAACAATGGCGAACAGCCGCCTAGAGTGTAGAACAATGGTGAACAGCCGCCCAGCGAAAAGAACAATGGCGAACAGCCGCCCAGGTGAAAAGAACAATGGCGAACAGCGGCACACATTTGAGAGTTTTGATAACAATGACGCACAGCCGCACACGTTTTTTTGGATTTGCAACACTGTGGAATGTTCTATTATTTTGTATATGTTAACCCTTAAAAGTTTAAAAGTTGTGTATTTTACGTTTAAATGTAGTGGCGGTGCGCCCCCCTCCGTGGTTATCTACTGTTGTAAAAATAATAAGAGATGATGTATGACAATGTAAAAATAATAGAGTTTAAGAGGTGGTCTGATAATGGAGGTTGAGGATGTATGAGGAATTACGGTATTGATGTTTGAAAATAATTTGACTGTTTCGTCGCTAACGTTATTAGTAAACTGTAGAATATTTAGAGACTGCCTGTAAGCTGTTACTGTCTTAGCAACATCTACCAGACAGATTAGTAACAAAATATAAAAAATAATCTTGTATTAATGGTATGTTCGGATGGAATGGTAACTAAGACTTGGTGCTGATGGATTCATAGGATTGTATCATGGGTTAAAAAGAAGTTAACCCTTTCACCGATGAATTCCCCATATCTCATTTTCATCGATACCATACAGGAAAACTGTTGAATATTTTGAAAATAATTTGACTGCATGTGTCAGTTGAGGCGGAATGCTATAGTATTCCTCCTCAGTTGATATTGCTGGATGATTATGAGGGCGATGCTAGCGTACTTGTTTACAAGGTATGCACGATGTACGAATATTTTGATAATTTGTTGCTGAATATTTTGATAATTTGAGTGGTAGCTGAATATTTTGATAATTGGTTGCTGAATATTATGATAATCGGTTACTGAATATTTTGATTGTTTGCTGAATAAATTGATTGGTTGCTGAATATTTTGAAAACGATTTTATCGACGAGGGGTACGTATACGATGAAGCAGTCTTCTCAGCTTTTCGAAAAAGAAAGTTTCTGATCAAGAAGTATATAAGGAACCATCTAGATGCTGAGGATAATGATGACGATTCTGACGGTGATAGATCTGATCCATAAGGAATCAGTCATCGATAAAATGGATCTCCAGAACATTGACTATTTGTTTATGCTACAGCAACTATACGTTTTATCATATGTAATATTTACTTCAATGTGAAAATACGGATACAAATAAAACATTGGTTCTTCATGCGTGTGTTTGATGATTGTAGCTGCCCAGCCAGGTTCCCCCCCCCCCCACATCCCTCAATATACAAATCGGAGTGCTGATGCTGTTGGTGGTGGTGGTGGTTGTGGTGGTGGCGGTGGGGTTGGCGGTTGGTGGAAATAGGTGTTGTGGTGGATGATGGTGGTGGGGTTAATACTTGGTGGTGGGTGTTGGTGCTTAGTGGGTAGTGGTGCTGATGGTTATAGAGGGATGGTGATGGTGGTGATGGTGATGGTGGTGGTGATGGTGATGATGGTCGGTATTGGTAGTAGGTGGTTGCGGCCGCAATGTCTAGACAATGGTTAGCCAACTATATTATTTTTGTTGTCCGGGGTCTCATTGACTAGGTACTCATAATGTATTCATACTGTGTGTACCTGGACATGGTAATTTTTCCTAGTTTTATTACCTTTAACTGGCTGACTGGCGAGGTGTTTCAGACATTCCAGGGATCTACTTCCTAGCAAAATATTATGGAAACGATTTGAGCAAAAGTTGATGCAGACAGTCAGATTATTTTCAAAATATTCACTAAATATCATGGAAATGATTTGATAGAAAGTTGTTGCTAACACCGCAGTCAAATTATTTTCAAAATATTCGTGCAACGCGCATTGTTGGCCTTGTAAACAAGTATGCTATTATCCATCATCCCTCGTACCAGGCAGCACCGCACTAGCATACCTCATCCCTCCTCCTCCTCCTCACTCGTTCGACCTCAATTATGCGACCACCTCTACACTCATTCCAGGGATGTTATTTTCTGATTCTTCAAACCTAAATCATGGCGCATTGGTAGTTTAAGCGAATAGTTTTGATACTAATTTGACATAGTAAGCTACAATTCGCACTAGCGCCTTCGTGCGCACAAACTCTTAAAAAGTGCTGTTCAATGCAACAATTTGACATAGGAAGCCACGATTCCGCTTAGTTTCAAAATACTTTTTTACTACAACCACGAGGGACAGCATCGAACACCTAATACGTTAAACGATACAAGGGTGCTCGTCATTATTCGTCAACGATGACGACGGTGGACATTGTTCCCACTATTTTTATAACAATTTTTAAAATTTAATAATTAAATGACTGCCGCTTTAAAGAGCACCCCTTAAATACGAGATGCTTGATTATTATCTATATAATATTATGCATACAACATCGCTTGGCTTAGCTATATATTACCCGCATAGAGATGTACTTTGCTCTCTTTTAAAAAAAATTAAATGACTGGTAGGAAGCCGCTTAGTTTCATGTTTGAGGGTTTTAGATGAAGGTTAACGCGTTTGCATACAAATTGAAGGATTAAAAGCGAATCATAGATGCTTTATGCACAATAACGAGGTGGTCAGAGAAAACATATTTCCCTGGATACTTTTTTAACGTGCACAGATTTTTATGCGCATAAACCATTTAACAAACTGATCCATGGCGTCTATCCCGTGAACATATCCAAGATTTTCGCCTGCATGTATGTGTCATTATATGGAGGCCAGTACGCGACAGTTTTTGATAGGACGCTAGTCATCTCACGCGATATTCCTTACATTTTTTTTTTGTAGTAGAGCGATGTAGTATAAATGTAAATGTTAATGTACATTCGGCTAAAATGTGTTGTGGATTTGCGTGCATTTATCTGCTTGCCCGCTCGCCCGCCCGCACGGCGCCCGCCCGCCCGTCCGCCCGTCCGCCCGGCGCCCGCCCGTCCGTCCGCCCGCCCGTCCGGCCGCCCGCCCGTCCGCCCGCCCGCTCGCTCGCTCGCTCGCTCGCTCGTCCGTCCGTCCGTCCGTCCGCCCACCCGTCCACCCACCTGCCTGCCTGCCTGCCTGCCTGCCTGCCTGCCTGCCTGCCTGCCTGCCTGCCTGCCTGCCTGCCTGCCTGCCTGCCTGCCTGCCTGCCTGCCTGCCTGCCTGCCTGCCTGCCTGCCTGCCTGCCTGCCTGAAGGTCCGCCCGCCGCCCCCCCCCGCCCGACCATCTGCCTGCCTGCCTGCCTGCCTGCCTGCCTGCCTGCCTGCCTGCCTGCCTGCCTGCCTGCCTGCCTGCCTGCCTGCCTGCCTGCCTGCCTGCCCGCCTGCCTGCCTGCCAGCCTGCCTGCCTGCCTGCCTGCCTGCCTGCCCTTACACTGAAAAAACGCATTGGCACAGGAATTTAATAAAAAATGTCTTTGCCTAAATTTGTCCTATCGAGACTAAGTTTAGATTTACTTATAGTGTCCCCACCCCCCCCCCCCCCCCCCCTTTGGGATTAGTTGGGGTAAAGTGTATTCAACAGTAGGTTGCTTCAACAGGTGACGGATAGGATTGATCCTACATGATTGAGAAAGTGCACGCACGGATGCACACACCCACGCACACACGCACGCGTCCACGCACGCACGCACGCACGCACGCACTCACGCACGCACGCACGCACGCACGCACGCACGCACGCACGCACGCACAAACGCATGCATCCCTGAATTAATGAATGCACGAATGCATGCAATAATACATGCACGCAATAATACATGCATGATTGCATGCAGTAACACATGTAATAATGCACACAATAATGCATGCACGAACGCATGCACGAACAGACGCACGAATGCATCCACGCACCAATGTACTCACGAAGGAATGCACACGCACGCACGCACGCACGCACACACGCATACACCCTCACACACGCACACACACACCCACGCATGCTAGCATACACACGCGCGCACACACGCACGCACACACGCACGCGCGCACGCACGTAAGCACTCACTCACTCACTCACTCACTCACTCACTCTTTCGCTCGCTCACCCACTCGCTCGCTCGCTCGCTCGCCCGCCCGCTCACTCACTCAGTATTACTGGTCGTGCTTTGATCGGTTACTTTAATTTAGATTGCAACTGTGAATATTCATCTTTCGTGATTTTCGCTAATTCAACATTACGTCTATTGTATATCATCTGAAATGGGATAATTTTATTCCATTATCCCATTCCGGAATCGACATTTTTTCCAAATGGTGCTTTTGTTTGGAGTGTTCTAACCCAATGGCCTTCTCGTATTTTGCGAAACGAAGTCGTTTCTTCTTCACTATCTGTTCTGTCGGTGTGATTTCAAAATGATGCTCAACTAAATGATCAGGAAGTTGGAAATGTTGAGCAATTGGTGTATCTGCTGAGGTGTTAATATCGGAAACGTGTCGTCTGGCACGCACTCTAAATGCATTTTTTGTTTCACAAACCATCCATCCATCCATCCATCTATCCATCCATCAATCAATTCATCTATCCATCCATCTACCGAGCCATGAGAGTTGTGGACTACTCGCCACCACTCACTGTACACAACTCTGATTGACATTTTATCGGAACTGACCAGGGCAAAACGGACGAAATTCGAGAATGGCTCAAGAAACAGTTCACCGTCACGATGATGAAACTTTGCATCCGTTCTCAGGTGATCCCATGCCAAATAGGCTATGTAGGAGCGACTCAGACCACCACGATATATACAGTAGCTCTGCGTTTAACCCTTTAACACTCATATCAGCCAAAAACGGTTTCTACAGTGGTCTTGAGAAATATCCATTTGCAGACAAAGAAAAGGCTATTTTTGAAAATTTACCAGTGGAATGACTGGCTCTATAACAGAGCCAGTCATTCCAGTGTTAAACTTTCAAAAATAGTTTTCTCTTGGTATGCAAATTGACATTTTCTTGAACAAATTCAAGGCTTAAAGTGTTAACAGATACAAGCTATGTAGGAGAGATGAAAGCAAGGAAAAGGGGGGAGAACAGCAGGAATCCATCGTGTGTAATATCAGTTCCGATGGTCAACCTCCCCCTGGTCTTTAGCATCGCTGAAACCATTATATTTATCTCTGTATTTGTGTTCCTTAATAATCAATCAATTTTGTGTCTTTGTATTTGAGTTTTAGTAATACTATGATATAAATCCGGTAAATATTCATCTTGTCACCTAATGAAGAACATTTATGTTCGATAAACTGAGTTAATCTTAAAGGATAACTAACCGTGAATCATGATATCTATACAGATGATCTAATACGTCACTCATAAATTATGCATGGAATTGTAAGCTTTTTATCATCCCGTCAAAGAAAGATATTCAGGCTTTAGTAGCTAATTGTTGTTACATTTCTATAACCTAGATGATAACCGTCATGATTTAATTTTCAATCAATCAAAATAAACCCTGCGAGCGTGTCTGCCTCTGTATATGCTGTCAGACATAGAGGTGCCGTCTTTAGGGTGGCAATGTGGTATAAAAACAATCATACAGGTAAGTAAGCTGTTGAATATTTTGAAAGCCTTAGGCAGCAGCAATTTCCAGTCAAATTAGCTTTAAAATATTCAACAAGATTATTATTACATAATAAAGAATGTAATACATTGGCACTTACATGCCATTATACACTATCTCTAGAGGAGACAAAATGGTGGCGTCACTGTTCCGCGTAATGTAGGCCTACTATGTTCAACATTAACACGATATTACAAAGCATATAATTGTGATACAGAGAAGGGAATGTGACAGGATATGAATGATATGGAATCTATAAACGATAATTTATAAGCGCAGTACGACATTTGACATGAGATTAGCATCCCTTTAAAGGGTAGCCTACTAAGCGTGAATCATGATTTTATTGTCTAAACAGACACACATGGTCACCTAAATTTTCTTACAGCGATAATGTATATATCGCGGTGGGCTGGGTCGCTCCTACATAGCCCATTCAAATGTTACTGTTACCAATTCAGAAAATAAAAAATAATCTCAAATGGTACTACCTTCGAACCATGTTTTATTATGTTTTTAACAGTAGTCGTATTTCACTATATTTATCCTGCAGAGCCATCAGTTTGTATAAATAACTACACACGTGACTCATTAGTGAGGCCATTTGGCTTGTTCATATGTCCATTGCCACTACTACCCAATGCATATGAATACTGCTGTGGGGTAGAAGGAAACGAAACATGCTGTACGGTTACAGAATAGTAAGTACGTCAATCACTATCTCAATGGACGGTTCCAATTTTAGCTATGCCCAGCCCATCTCTAGCAAAGCTCCACCCACAAGTTGTCCGTGTTGGGATCGATCGATCTCTGAACATGCTGACTATCAATTTCCAGAAAATTACACAGGTAAGCTGTTGAATATTTTGAAACTAATTTGACTGGGTGCTGTTGCTGACTGGGTGCTGTATGGCAGCAACAGCGCCCAGTCAAATTAGTTTCAGAATATTCAACAGCATGTTTCTTAAATAGCAAAAACATACAATTCATACAACGTTTCGGACTATTAAGCGTTTAAGACGGGCTTAATTGAATCATTCATGACGCCATGATTATGACGTCAGCATACACGTATTTGATTATGACGTCATATGATTGAGTGAGGAAATGGATTCATGGATGAAGTTTACGATCAGATCGGAATAAAGGCAGGGCCCAACAGGGCTACGGCACATGGCCACGAAAAATAAGGGGCCCCAAATAAAATAAAAATTATCACATTTCATACCTATGCCTATTTGAATCTGAAGTCCCAGTATCACGCATTTAGTAGTAGTAGTAGTAGTAGTAGTAGTAGTAGTAGTAGTAGTAGTAGTAGTAGTAGTAGTAGTAGTAGTAGTAGTAGTAGTAGTAGTAGCTTTTTAGCAGGAATAAAGGGAGAGTGGCATAATATGCAAATTTGACCTGCTTTCGACCAATCTAAATTGTACAACTGCTTCGCAGCCTTTCTGTTATGTAGAATTATTGGTGATTGACAGGAGAATTGAAATGGATGGGGGAATGTCCAAATGAAGTCACGTTGACAAGCTCTCAGCCAACCAGAATTGTGCCTATATATCATCGCAGGCGTTCTGTATATAGATCTATTGATCTGTTCTGATGGTTGGCAGGTGTAAGCAATTGGCGAAATGAATGGGGTGTGGTGTGTGTTAGAGGGTGGGTCCGTTAGATCTATTGTTTCCTGGATAAAGACATAACGGAAAGGTGGGAGATTAGTATGTAGATCGATTATTCCTGGGCGAAGATTACACCTAAGTGCTAGAAGCCTTAACACTCAATCTGTATAAAGTTAATCAATGCAT